>JAALXK010000323.1:0-65309 GCA_012977745.1 Fusarium anguioides | reverse complement strand
GGCGGCATGGGCGGGGTGGGGGCATTCATCATCCCACTACAGAGTTACCTGGCCTGGGTAATTCTTGGTAGTTACAGTTTTGTTATAGAAGATTTATCATGATACGATTTTGAAACTGGCAAGACTAAATGATATGACATGATTTAATTAAATCCAATCCAATTTAATTACCATCTAATATCTCTCGTCGTCTATCCTCAATCAACCCGTATGTCGTCTGTCATAACCCCTCCAATGACAGCATGACGCTACACCATGCTCTCAAGCTAAAGCAGAGAGCTCTCTTAGCTATGTGCCCCGCCCTAGCATTACAGCATTACAATACTCTCTAATATTTACAAATCATCAAGGTTGGCTTACTGAACTATTCTCAATCTTTTCGTCATGTCTCCATAATCCATAATCAATTGGCTTTTTTTGCTACCTCTCCTTTTGCCTTTTTGCGTCATCATCTAACAGTGGAGATGTCGTATCTTCCAGGGTTCCGGTTAAGCCGCGCACTCGCCGGAGTTGTCCCGCATACACTCCGTACTCTCACCTCACTTCACCACCAAGAGCTGATGTTTTATCGTGAGATTTTATGGTTAATTTACTCGGCAGCCAGAGCTGGGAGGCAAGTATCTGGTGCACTCTGGTATTGATGTCTTCAGTAGGTAGTTCATGAGAATAGCCTCAACGCGGTAGACATACTTCAAGATACAGCATAAACACTAACAGTAAATTTTGTACTAATGTTCCATGGCACACCGAGGTGACTCTCACCTTCACTCAATATCCATGTTACCTATTCGGCAATCTCCCCGAAAACTTCAATGAAAAGCTTTTCCAAACATTCAGCCTAACCACTTTAACGGATAAAATACAAAGATATAAAGGATATATCCCTCACGATCCTCTCAACGTTCTAAAAAAGCCTCAATTTACTTCCCAACCTCAACGACACAAAACACGCAGCTGAAAAGAAAACCGCAGGTATATAGCACTGGTTTTGTGAAAATTTATTATGTCTTTCAAAGCTCACTTGGCCGAGTGGTTAAGGCGGCAGACTTAAGCTCTCCTGCTGAGGATTCTGCTACATTTAATGTGCGCAGGTTCGAACCCTGCAGTGAGCATTGCTATTTATCTTCTTTTTTGAACATCTCACATATCCGTGCGCTTTTGTTATGTTGTAAACGATGAGGTGTGGTTAGTGTTGGTGTTGTGGCGATAAGAGTTACTAGTCAGTTTGGGAGAAAACACCATCTCACTGGCACTGTGCATCACAGTCATGATCACGGACGTTTCAGGTACTCAATCAACCATGGTTGGTCAAGGGGACGTAAGGGGAAAAAACACCAGAAACAGAGACATACATGTACATACATAACTCTAACAAGAGCTCACATTGCCTACACAGATCAACAGAACTAACGAGTGTATCAAACTCCAACACGCCAAAGCAAGCAAGGCTTTATCTACATTCATCCTCTAGGTTCTCTTCTCCTAGGTTGTGCCTATCTTGGCTTACATGTGTTTCCCAAACACTTCCTCCCTCCCATCCATGTCCGAGTCAACCCATTTCAGACTCGAGCCTGCTCGCTGTCTATCTTCCTTTCCTCTCAGGTTACAGCGATTTATCGGTTATCCGTCAAGCTACCAACGAATGATGGATCCTTGACACTACCGCCAGCATCTCCAAGTCCTGCAATCGGACGGTTGTAGCTGAATCCTTGGAACTGGTTCTGCATGGTCTGGGACAGCATAGGTCCTTCAACGTAAGAGTCTTGGGGTGCTTCCGAGGTGAATTCGGGATCAAAGTTGGCAGTGTCCAGAGCGTCGGCCTGCAAATGTTAGTTAAATTCACATTGAGGGATAATTATACATACCACACTGGGCTTGAATGTAGGCTCGTACTTGCGCTGAAGAAGCTTTCGCCAGTCAATAGCGTGGAAGAAGGGGTGAGCCTTGATCTCGGCTGAACCATTGGCACCAAGTCGCTCCTCGGGGTTACGGTTCAAGAGCTTGGTAAGAAGATCCTTGGCAGCTGGAGGAACAACATCTGAGAAGTGTAGGGGCTCCGATAGAATCTTGCGGTACATCTCGTTGGTGTTCTCGTCGTAGAATGGTGGGAGACCTGTCAACATCTCATACAGCAAAACACCAAGAGTCCACCAATCCACAGTCTTGTTGTAACCCTGGCCCATGAGCAACTCGGGAGCCAGGTACTCGGGAGTACCACAGAAGGTGTTGGTTCGATCCTCATCCTTCATGTCGAGCTTGCAGAGACCGAAATCGCAAAGAGCGATATGGCCTTGATAATCCAGGAGAATGTTCTCGGGCTTGAGATCTCGGTAAATAACGCTGAAGCCGTGCAGACATTCCAGAGCGCAGAGAAGCTCGGCGGTATAGAAACGGGATCGGTTGACATCAAATCGGTGTTCCTTTTGCAGATGGTGGAACAGCTCTCCTCCGTTGACGAAGGCGAGAACAAAGTAAAGTTTCTCTGGTGACTGGAAACTGAACTTGAGCGGTACGATGAAGGGGTTGTTGATCTGTGCCAGCACAGACCGTTCGGCGAGTGTGTGGGCGACTTCGGATCGTGAAATGATATGCGCCTTGCGGATTGTCTTGAGGGCGTAGATTCGGTTTGTGTCTTTCTTGCGAACCTGCATGACCTTGCCGAAACTTCCCTTACCAACGACCTTGAGAAGTTCAAAGTCTTCAATCTTGAGCTTACCTGCTCGGGTCTCAACATACTCGACACCAACCTTGATTTTACCTGTTCCGTATTGCACATCAACCCACTCAGCACCCTGGTGACCGTTGCGCGCTGCGTGCTCAGCAGCCGCCTTCTCGCGATCCTTCTTGCTGGCCTTGGGGTCCTCAACAAACTGCTGCCTCTCTTCAAATCGGGGGTTGATACGGACTACACCCAAGAAGATATCCTGGCTTCGTCCAGATCCGGGTGGTGCGTTCGGGTTGCGCATGTACAGGTGAATGACGAGCTCTGTCACTCTTGAAACATCGAACTTGTACTGAGTGTTTCCACCGGCCCACAGGGGGTTCTCGGGGTTTCCGTCGACAGAGTTGACAAAGACCTGGACCTTGTCGAAATCGAGGAGGGCATATGGCATGTACTTTCCGGAAATTCGGCCGTGGTTGGTTGGGATACCGTTGAAGCCGCCAGCGGACGAGTGTGGTCGGTTGCTGCCGTTAACAAGAGAGCCAGCGGCACGTTGTGAGGATCCTGGTCGAACAGAACCAGAAATGAGAGCGTTTGAGGACGACATGGATCCTTGATGTGATGAGGCAAATGCACTTCGGTGCTGCTCAGGGAGAGAAAATCCTTGACCTTCATGAAGGGTAACGACGAGAATACCAGGCTTGGGGGGCTTGACAACGGGTGCCTGTGTCATGGCCTCGGAAGCGGCTGTTCAAGTCAGACACAACTACACCAAACTATATCCCGATTTAGTTTGCTTACCTATAGCGCTCTCGGTTGTAGGTGTAACGGCGCCGCTGGCCTGTCCATCCTTTTCCTTGTCGGTGATGGTTGAAGTAGAAGGGGATCGAGAGAAAGGGCTCAAGGATTGACCCAGATGGGTTTCCTTTAACTCTGATAGACGTCAGTTGATGCGACATTGTTCGAGGTTGGTGTAAACATACTCTTGGTAAGCTTCCAAGACATGATTGCGACAGTCGACGCGGGATTTGCGAGTTAGATGGTTGACGAAGACGAAAAATGTGTACAGATGGTAGAGAAACCAAGCAAAGAATGTTCCGCGATCGCTGACAAACTCCTGATCAAGCAGTAGGCCGATGGCGTGGCAGGGCAGAGTAGTCGAGTATTCAGCAAATGAATGATTTGTAACCCCGCATGAACGTGGAGAGCGTAAACCGGCCGCTGTTTTTGTATCGTAGAATCGCAGTCGTCGATGCGAAAGGAGGTCAAACGTCGACGAGTTGAGAGGAAAGTGAAAGGGTTCAAATTGAACAAAGATGGGAAGAGGTTGAGTTGGTATGAGGAGGAGGCGAAGCACAAGCAGCCCGAGACAGGACCAGACCAGCCGAGATATGGGATGGATACGGGGGATGAGAATGAAGCCAAGCCCAGGGGATTACTATGACATCCAAAGCCCCATTGGGTGGACAGAACAAGAGTGGATCTCCCGTGAGTATACCGCACTGTGACTAGGGTAAAAGTTAGTGATGTTTGAGTGCTGGAAACACAGTGTCTCAGTCTGCAACACAGGAGATCAAACTGTGGAGATTCCCGGTCCCGTCAGGTTCGATTTTAGCCACAGCCACGGGGGCGGGCTCTAGGCTCTAGCAAGATCAACAAAGCTTTTAGAGCCTAAGCCTAGAGCGAGGTCCAGCCAAATATCCCATAACATTAGGGGGTAAATGAGAGGGAGAAGCGAGGATTTAGTTCTGACAATGGACTTGGTGTCATTTAATATCTGCCCAATTCTGTTCGATAGAAGCCTGACCAGTGTTAAGTTGGTTGGTATACAGTATATATTTTGTAGTAACTTGTACAGCCACACCTTTCATCATGTACGAATGGACGCGTGTCGACTGGTGACTTTCTTGGCTGTATTAAGTGGAGGATGAATGCGAGTTGCTATAAAGAGAATGTCTATTTTTGATGTAATTGCATATGAGTTCAAGGGTTTGAGGTCTCTTGTATGAGGATTTGCTAATGGATGCTCAGCTTGACATGGTTCATGACAACTTCAGTAACAAGATTCTAGATTGATATGCCATGATGGTAACACCACCTGCTAGTGTAATGGCCATAGATGGGAACATGACTTTACCCAACTATATATTGAGAAATAAAGTCAATTCGAACAGACATCTAATGTCTAACACTTCAGAATAAAACTGCCAATTATCTTGAACTCAATGTTCTATTCAATATTGGTTACCCTACAACCCCCTTTTCTGGAGCATCCCTGTGATAAGAAGGGATAAGGAGGTGGGAGCCTTACAACTCAGGCCAAAACCACATGGCCAGCCTGGCAAGAGCCGCAGGACACATTTTGGTTGGAAGCTCCAATTTGATATACGTATACAAGCTTGAGCTTGTCAATTCAATTCAATATTTACACACAATTGATGATTTAACCTTGATCTCTTTTATTCTCCTATTAATTCCACTACTATTTGCGATTCACTCGTCCCGCATGGTAGCCTCCTCCAGGGATTCTTGCCGTTGACCCCACTACTTGGATATCACCGCCCTTGCTGGACAGCTTGCAACTTCAACTCTGCGCAACGCGACAGCGACGACACACGATAAGATGAAGTTAGACGTCAAGGTTAGTTTGGTCATCTGTATGGGTGCGCTCGCTCGCTAGAATAATGCTATTTCGCTTCTACCGAGCAAACTCCCCAAACCCGCTACAGCTGCAGCTCCAACTTCAACTTCAAATGCGATCTGAGCTGACACGTTTCGCAATAACAGCGCCAGCTCTATGCTCGCAGTGAGCGAGTCAAGGGCATTGATTTTCATCCTCATGAGCCATGGATTCTCACAACTCTCTACAGCGGTATGTTTTTGCTATGATCCAAAATCCCAAAGCTGACTGACAGTATAGGCCACGTCTACATCTGGTCCCACGAAACCCAGCAGATTGTAAAGACCTTTGAGCTCACCGATGTACCTGTTCGCGCCGGTCGATTCATCGCCAGGAAAAACTGGATTGTCTGCGGTTCCGATGACTTCCAACTACGAGTCTACAACTACAACACCTCCGAGAAGATCACCTCCTTCGAGGCGCACCCCGACTATATTCGAGCGATTGCAGTTCACCCCACACAGCCATTCGTCTTGACTGCCTCCGATGACATGACCATCAAGCTTTGGGACTGGGAGAAGGGATGGAAGTGCGTTCAGGTTTTTGAGGGCCACGGTCACTATGTCATGGGCTTGGCCATTAACCCCAAGGACACAAACACCTTTGCCTCGGCCTGTCTTGATCGAACTGTCAAGATCTGGAGTCTTGGATCTTCTACCCCCAACTTCACCCTCGAGGCCCATGAGACAAAGGGTGTTAACCATGTCGACTACTACCCTCACTCCGACAAGCCCTACCTCCTCACCACCTCTGACGACCGAACCGTCAAGATTTGGGATTACACCACAAAGTCCCTGATCGCCACCCTCGAAGGCCACACCAACAACGTTTCTTTTGCTTGCTACCACCCCGAATTGCCCGTCATCATCTCTGGTTCCGAGGACGGTACGATAAGAATATGGCACGCCAACACCTACCGATTCGAGCAATCACTCAACTACAGCCTAGAGCGAGCTTGGTGTGTGTCATCTCAGAAGGGCAAGCAGGGTATTGCTGTTGGTTTCGATGATGGTGCTGTTGTTGTCAAGCTTGGTCGTGAGGAGCCTGCCGTATCTATGGATACATCTGGCAAGCTCATCTGGGCCCGACATAACGAGGTTGTCTCTTCTATCATCAAGGGAGGAGGTATGTACACCCTATACTGGTACGAACAACACTAACAAGGACAGATGCCTCTATCAAGGACAACGAACCCATTTCTCTCCCCACCAAGGATCTCGGCACTTGCGAAGTCTACCCCCAAACACTTATGCACTCCCCCAACGGACGATTTGTTGCTGTCTGCGGTGATGGCGAGTACATCATCTATACTGCCCTTGCCTGGCGTAACAAGGCTTTCGGCTCAGCCCTTGACTTTGCCTGGGCCTCCAAGGAGAACAGCAACGACTTCGCCATTCGAGAGTCCGCTATGAGCGTCAAGATCTTCAAGAACTTTGTCGAGAAGAGTGGCGGTCTTGATGTTGGCTTCCAGGCTGAGAGACTCCATGGTGGTGTTCTCCTTGGTGTTACTGGTCAGGGTGGTGTCTCTTTCTTTGACTGGGCTACTGGTGGTCTTGTTCGAAGAATCGAGGTTGAGCCCAAGCAGGTCTACTGGTCTGATAGCGGAGAGTTGGTGGCAATTGCTTGCGAGGATACCTTTTACGTGCTGCGGTTCTCCCGTGAGGACTACGTCGAGGCTGTCCAGTCTGGACAAGTCGAGGAGGATGGTGTTGAGGCTGCTTTTGAGGTTATCACTGACATTAGCGAATCGTATGTTTCCTTTCTTACACATTGAGTGTTCCCTGCTAACAAGACAGTGTTCGAACCGGTGAATGGATCGGCGACTGCTTCATCTACACCAACAGTACCAACCGACTCAACTACCTTGTTGGTGACCAGACCTACACCGTCTCTCACTTCGATAAGGCCCAGTACATCCTGGGTTACATTCAGCGCGATTCTCGAATTTACCTCGCCGACAAGGATGTCAACGTTACTTCCTTCGGTCTGTCTCTCCCCGTTCTCGAGTACCAGACTCTTGTCCTCCGAGAGGATATGGAGACAGCTGCCGAGCTGCTACCAACAATTCCCCACGACCAGCTCAACAAGATTGCGCGATTCTTGGAAGGACAGGGTCACAAGGAGCTTGCGCTGGAGGTTGCCACAGATCCCGAGCACAAGTTTGACCTTGCATTGGCTTTGAATGAGCTTGCTATTGCTCTAGAGCTTGCTCGTGAGGCCAACGCCGATCATAAGTGGAAGACTGTTGGTGATGCTGCTCTATCAGCTTGGGATGTTGCCCTTGCTGCTGAGTGCTTCACCCACGCTAAGGATCTCGGATCTCTGCTGCTTCTTCACTCATCAACAGGTGACCGAGATGGTCTTAGTGCCCTCGCTACCCAAGCACAAGAGGCTGGCTCTCACAACGTCGCCTTCTCATGCCAATGGCTCCTCGGCAACATCGAGGCCTGCACAAAGATCCTCATCGAAACCGGTCGTCTCGCCGAAGCCGTCCTCTTCTCTCAAACTTACCAGCCAAGCTTGACTGTACCTGTAGTAAACCAGTGGAAGGAGAACTTGGAGAAGAACAAGAAGGGCAGAGTAGCCAAGCTCATCGGTGTACCCGGTGAAGATGATGACCTCTTCCCTGAGTGGGATGAGTGGCTTAAGCTTGAGAATGAGGGTGGCGCGACAGCGACAGAAGCGGTTAATGGACAGAAGGCTGAGGCTGAGGCTGAAGAAGCCGAGGAGGAAGAGTCCGAGGAGGAAGAGGAGTAGATGTGTTGATGTGTTTGTGTTTTAAACAAGAGCAAATGGTGCTTAGATGGCTGGTGTGCAAAAGGTTTGGTCATTTTTCGTCAGGGTTGCCATGGCATCAATGAGTATAATGAAAAAGAAACATTGGAAGTTTTTTTAGCCTGGGTGTGATTGCTGTCATGTGAGGTCTCATAACTGCTCAAGTGATTGTTTTGTGCAGTAGTCCATGTTCTAGTAGTAACTTTTAATCACAGCTTGAGCTTGGACCCTTGATGGCGTTTAGCTTTGAGGACGTTTATATTTAAAAAGCTTCAAATTGGTTGAGTAAAATGGTAATGAGAACGGCGGCTGGTATTAACCCATAGGTCGAAGGGAAGGATGGCGCAATAGCAACAAACTCAACTTATCGAGGTTTATGTACAACCTGAGGTATTCCTTAATCAGGCCGGCTAAAGTCATGTAAGTCATATGACGGCGCCCAAGTTCTCAATCAATGTTTTACAAAACATCTCAAGCTGATCAATAATATATTATTACCATGTGCATATCAATTTACCCATACCCAACCAACAAACTCCTCACTACTCCCATTCATCACCACACATTAATAGCCCCCAGGACATCCAGGCGTCGCATACACACCACCAACAATCCACAAGATCATATCAATAAACCACCAGAGTCCCAACCCACCAATCGTCAAGAATTTAAAAACAGCTAGTGCCCAGTGATGAGCGTAGAACTGATCAATACCCAAAGCCCCAAACATGAATGAGAGAAGCATGGCGGTGCGTTCTTGACGATAGCATTTTTCTGTGGTGGGACGGTCGTTGAAGCCGCCCCAGCTTCGGGGGGTTAGATTGGGTTGTTGTTGTTGTTGATGTTCTGAGGATGTTAGTGGGAGAGGCAGAGAGAGGAGAAGGGGATATGAACCAGTGTGATGATAGAGAAGGGTGCTGCCGAGTGTGGCAATGAGGACGTAGCTTAGTAGTATCAACTTCCATTGTCGAGTGAACATGTAAATGCCCTTTGTGACGCCGCGGCCGAGCTTGTCGGCGATGGTGGGCCTGGTATCCATGGTGTTTAGTTTAGCTGTAAGCTGTATATTGAGATGATCGGTTGAGATAGAATCTGAAACTGAACTGACCCTGAAGTTGATGGAGAAGACTACCGTTTATAAGTTATGCTCATGGAAACAAAGCCAGCTGACTTGAAGTCGTCCATGTGAGTATTTGAAACACTTGATCATGTTCTTTGTTTAGTACACATGCATGGTATCACGAAGCGGTTTGTCGTGAATGAGAGCTATGGCGTTTGGAGGATCACGGGAGGGACCGTCCGTGTACGTGTAAGTGGTTTTAAGTAGTATTCTTTGAGTGTGTCACGACCGCTTATTTGGATGCGCCAAACTGCAAACGACATACCCAAAGTAGACAAACAAAGAAGGGTTACATTACACGCGCCGTTGGACGGTTGAGGCTTGACATATGGATGTGGCGTTACAGTTGGACAATTGACACAAGCAAAATTACATTTGAAAGCGCGTATTCGTGAAAGAGACTTGTCTTTAGGTATATTAATTAAAAGCTGATATCGTACTTAAACTTCGTAACAGACCAACTCTCCTCCTAATAGGGGTGAGATGCTTAGAGAGCAGCAATGACAACACCGGCAACAGCAGCGGCGGCCATGACAACACCACCCTCACGAGAAGCACCGTTGGTGGAGACAGCAGAGCCGGACTTGGTGGGAGTAGCAGCAGCGTCAGACTTGCTCTCACCGCTGGAAGGAGTCTTCTCAGACTTCTCAGCAGTGGTGGTAGCATCGGCAGTCTTGTCACCACCAGCACCACCCAGAAGAGCAGTCTGGCAGACAGGAACAGCAGTAGCGTACTTCTCAAGCTCAGGGCACTCCTTAAGAGCAGACATGATCTCGTCCTCGTTCTTTCCGTACCAGGACAGGATCTGGGAGCTGTAGCTAGCGTACTCCTTGGACAGAGAAGCAGGGGTGGTGAACTTGCAAGGGTCGGTCTCCTTGTGCTCGGTGATGTCCTTGACGATGGCGGGAGCAGGGGTGGGCATGGTCTTGTAGACGTCGAGAATGGCGGACTGGCATTCTTGGGAGAGACCACCAGCAGAGGGGGAGTCGGTGGCTCGGGGAGCGAGGAGATCGCGCTTCATGAGAGGGTGAGCCATGAAGCTGGCGCTGACGGCGGTGGCCAGGAGGGAGGTGATGAAGATGGACTGCATTTTGAAATGAGTGTTTGGTTTGATCTTAGAGAATGATGAATCTAAGTGAGTGATGGATCTAAAAGACTTGAAAGAGAGATAGACGAGAGAAAAGAGAAGCGGGTTGAAACAGGACAAGACACTTGCTTTAATAGTTGATTAATCTCCCCCAGGAAGCCATTAACACTAGTCTGCCTCCCTGCTTCCGTATATCCATTTAATTCTCCCGAAGGAAGGATCTAGGTAGTCTGCCTAGACTGTAGCCTGAGCAGTGGGTTAGGTACTCCGTAGTGCCTATCATTTCCACTCACCGCAACACCTTTCCCAAAAACGACATATCTTCTAACTCAGGGGTTTACCATGTCGTATTTTGATACAGTCCATTCCATATTCAGGTTAAGAAAAAAGCAATCAGCCCTACAAGCGACTCTCAGGGGTAAAAGCAAGCAATCACACATCTTAGCTAACCCTCGTTGTGGTGACTCCTTGTAAACTGACCAATCATAGTGTCTCTCGCGTGTCAGTGGTGTTCATTCGGTATGGAGTATGGACTGATTCTGGGGGGCTCGGTCTTGGGGGAGCTCGGTCTTGGCACACGTTTACTGTGGAGGCGACGAGGTTCAGGGATTGATTACGACGATCATATATCATTTCAAACGGAGTATTTACCTTGATTGATAGAAGAATGTATTATTAGATATACAAAAGAATGAAGTAATTGAATGATAGATAATAATAAAAAAAATAAAAATAGAGAAGTCGGTAGATAGAACTGCCGTGTTATTGGAAATTACTCAATGTAAACAAACTTCAGCTAAGTAACGGTTTGGTGGCTTGAGTTAGCTTACCCCTGAAATTAACAACTATCGGCAATTAATCCATTAATGCCAAAGAAACTTACTAAACTCTCAATCGGCACAATTCTTGCCGAGTCGAGACAAGCGATGCACGTCAATGATTCACAATCATTCCTTTTGTTTGACCTTTGGGGTTTAATCGGGCATAATACTGCCTCCATTACTCCGAATTAAGACCACCACTTGTACTTCAAGCCGCCACTATACAGCCCATTAAGCCATTCCGTAATGTCAAAATTAATTACACTTCCCGAAATCCTTCTGACATCCCGTTCCACAATGATCACTCGTACTTCCACACCATCCAGCTTTGGAACAACATCCATAATCCTTCTCAGTACACTTCGCCCCTCCATGCCCAGGTCCACATCTCCCAGGTGCAGCTGGCTCCTGCGCTCCGCTACAAGTTCCGAAAACCGGTTGACATCCTGTCCCACAGTGATCACTAGTGCTTCCGCACCATCCATTCTGCGAACAGCATGTATCTTTGGGTTCACCTCTGCATGTTGCTCCGCCATGACGTGAACCGCAACGACCGTTTGTCGTGGGTGGGAATGTTGGGTTTGCAGTTGAACCTGTTGTTGTTGTAGAAGATGGGGGCTGGGAACTAACTTGCCGGTACCAGTTTGACTTGGGGTCTTGAAGACATTCGCCTACAGTCACAGCGTTGAATTTGTTTCGACGCATCGAGAGGAGCATGTATTCTGTGAGGTTATACACACTCTGATAAACAGGGTCATGCTCGATATGCAGCCACTTATTAGAAGCAGGACTCTTTCCCTCAACGGTATTATCCCAGATCTGCTTCGACGTATCAATCATATTAGGACTATCATGAAGATACCCCTCAGTATCGAGATTAAAATACGTAACATGGTATCCAAGCTCATTAAGCCAACCATCTGTAGTGGCGTTGCTAGCAGAGTACGGAGGACGCATGTACGTGGGGAAGTAACCCAGAATATCAGCGAAGGCGATTTCGTTGAAGATCATCTGGTTCCAGAATTTAGAGCGAGAAAGAGTTGTGAGACGTTGGTGGGACCATGTGTGGCTGGCGATTTGATGGCCGTCTTTTATCATGCGGCGGATGATACCTGGCCATGGTGTTGCGGGATCATTTATGGCGCCTTTTCCGAGGTTGCGACCGGTGATGTAGAATGTTGCTTTGGCGTCATATTTCTGTGAGTGTTAGAGTTATACTCACTTTGATGTTTGCTGGGTTACTTACCTTGAGGAGATCGAGAAGGTCTTCGGTATAAGTGTACGGGCCATCATCATATGTCAAAGCAATGTCTCCATTACGATTACACCGATAAATAGCCTGACCATACGGAATACTTCCAACTTTTGGTCGAGCAATGTTCGTTGTATCAGGTCCAGTTGGTCGAACGTTGGCATCGCAGCCAGGGCCGTAGTCAATCTGACACGAAGGAGCCGAGCAGTAGAGATAACCAGTTCCACACCATCTACATGACAACATTAGCACTGGAGAGAAATGCGAGTGTGAGAGACTTACCCAGCGCTGGAACAACACTCATTCTTCCCACAGACTGTTCCAAAACCCGTTCCACATCGTCCAGCTTGACGCTTCTCGTTACGAGCGAACAGCGAAGGCCACGGCGATGCAAGAACAAAACTAGCCAAAAAGGCAATGAGAAGAGAGAGAGACTTCTTCATAATGAAAGTAAAAACGAATGACTGTAACGAACGGATGCCTCCAGGCCTACTCAATTAATTCCTCAACCTGACTAGACACAGACACTCTCTTATATACCCTTCTCAATCTATACTACTCAATTGCTTTTTCAACCAACACATCAAAATGTCTGAGGCGTAAACCACTTTCCTTTTTGTGTATCACCGCATAAAGAGGCGCTGAGACAGATTAAGATCGGCTATAAGAGCATTATATTCGTAGTTATTTTGAGGCCACTCAATATCCCAAGCCACAATGGCTTGACTTCAACCAATAAACCTCAGAAATATTCCCGTTCCTGCAGAAACTCGTACTCTGTAATGAGAACCTTATCTAACACGTGTCACAAAGCATGCAGCATAAAAAACGGTATCGGAGTTTTTTCTCTCTTCGTGCAGATAATACGAGGCGGGCTTTATGCGACCGGTATCAATGATTGGGTATACATGTAAAGATGTGGAGGTAATTGGTATATGTTTTCTTTTTGATGGCATGTTGGACGATAATGAGATTAACGAGGAGAGATTAGACGGGAATAAATGCTCCGTTGAGATTTTCGTTTGGTGGGACAGAGTTAGACTTGATGATAAGCTTGTTTCTTGCAGGGTGATAGTGTGAGGTGTCTTGCATTGGAAACAGACTCGATTGGTGAGCTTGCTTTTTTGCGATGCAGGTACGTGTTATTACTCCATATGTTCTGGGATATTGCTTGGAGGTTGTTCAGCTGTTTGATCTTTTCAGCTGATGATTGCTATTCAGCTGCGCCAATTTGGGTGTGCGTTGTGCAATTATGCCTAAGTGATTCAATATCACAACTGTGGATGAGCTATAATGTTGATCAATTGGAGGAGAATGTCACTATTGGAAGTGCCAAGAGTCTGGGCGACGCGAGACGCACTGATAATGTCTTAACTCGATGGTCAATGGGTGCCTTGGTAGTGGACATGCACGTCGGACCAGTAGGTGACCTGGTTCCACGAAGCAAACTCGAAGCGAGTTCTCCTAGCTCATGAGGTTGATGCAAGGGACTCGGCATAAGAGAGTATCCAGTTTCATACATAGACATTGATCAGACATCGATCACAGTAGACGAGACAATGTTCAATAGATATAGCCCCAGGCTAGATTCAATTACCACATTACGACATTATATACAACTTTTAAATACTTCTAAATCAAGCAGAAGAAGCGCGCTCATTAGCCTTACCAGGCTCCTCATCTTCAACCAAGTTCTGCTTATCAGTGAGCTTGGGGTTACGCAAGCACAAAGCAAATCCGATAAGAGGGATACAAAGACAGATACCAGTGATTACAAGCATGCGCTGAACATGCTTGTAAGCGTCAATCATGGCATTGCGCTCATCAGAACCAATGGGGAAGTCAATAATGGCTGAGAGAGGCTGGGAATAGGTGTAGACAGCGAGGGTCTCGTTTCCGAAGCTGGAGAAACTCTTGGCCAGCTGCTTGGGGAGAACTTGGGTCCAGATAGCACCGGAGACGGCGTTACCAAAAGCCGATCCAACCTGGTACAATGCAAGGTACAGACCAGTCATGACAGCGAGCCTTTCGTGGGTAACGTAGGCCTGTAGTGAGGCCTGCGCGGGGTATGGGAACATACCACCAGCGATACCAAGAAGAACCTGTGCGCCAATGACACCAGATTTGTTGGAGGAGCTGGGGTCGCCGCGGTATTGAATGAGGAGACCGAATGCGACGAGGAAAAGGCACGTGCCTGATACAATAAAAATCTTAAAGCGGCGCACCTTGTACACGATAAGACCGAGAATTGTACCAGTGATGACACTAGCGAAGGAGTAGAGCGATTGAACTCGTGTGGCGGCCTTGACGCTGAAGTTGAAGGAGACTTGGAGAACGGTGAAGAGGTAATCTCCTTGCATTGTCCAGGCAAAGTTGAGCATGCATGCGATTCCCATGGGGGCCCAGACGGAGCGATCCTTCATTTGGTGGAAGGGTACGAGGGGGTGAGGAGCGCGGAGTTCCCAGATGATGAAGACGGGAATGCAGACGAAGCCGATGACGAGAGGAGCGACGACTTGGGGAGATGACCATTTGCTCAAGAAACCACCAGCGAGAGTAAGAGGGACGAGGAGAAGAGCAAAAACGGCGATGAGAAGAATAACACCGATAATGTCGAGAAGCCAGAACAGCTCAACGCTAAAGCTCTTGAATCCGAGTTGTTGGAAAGATGACCGGTAACCAACAAGATGACCCTGCTTCTTGGCGCGACGTCCAACGATAAGAAGACTAATGATGAGAGGAAGAGCACAGACAGGGTAGATGATACACCACATGCCAATTCCCCAACGCCATGTCGTAGCTCCCAGCACAGCGGCTGTCACATCTCCACTAACCCAGGTGTTGATAATAAAGGGTAAAGCAGGGATGTAACTGAAGAAGAGACGAGATCGCACAGATGTAATATCTCCAATGATGACCTCGACAAGAAGAAGAATCATGGTATATCCAATCTGGTAAATAACAGCTCCAGCAGAGAACGTATCAAGGTTCTTAGCAGAAGCTTCAATGATGGTTCCAACGGTGTAAAAGAATACAGAAATGCAAATGAGTTCAACTCGACCAAAAACATCTGCGATTTTTCCTGCTGTAGGCTGTGCAGCAGCTGCGATTACAGCGCGGAGGGTGTTTACAGATGATTGAAGAGAGTGCTCTTTGAACTCGTTGGTAGCGAGGGGTTGATAAGCGTAACGAACTGTTCCGTCGAGACCGTAGGCATATGCGATCAGGAATACACCAAAGAAGATAAAAATGCGGTCGAACATAGTAATTACTTCAGACATGGCTTTGATGCGCTGGACACCAGGGGATGTGATGTCCCGCATGGCGTCAGCAGCAGGAGGGATTTCTTGACCGTGGTCATTTTCGGTAGATTTCTCTGGAGCTGTCATTCTGACGGATACTGAAACCTCAGAAAGAGGAATTAAGTTTGTACAGACAAGATGAGAGCGAAAAAGAGGGTGGGATTGTGGTGGTTTATGAAGACGTGAGGAAGATCCACTCAGATTGATTAGATAACTTTATCAAACGTCCCGTTTCTACCGAGTGAAGACTTTTCGGAGGAAAGAATCATGCGAGTTTTTTTTAGCCACTAGAGCGCTACGTTTTAGTGTTTGCAGGGAATAATGACAGTGGCGGACAACAGTTCATGACCTCAGACCTGTCTTGATGAATACAGTCTCTACTACTAGAGAGATCACAGATACCAATAGGTAATTAACATGACTCAAGTCCCTCAGATTCTTCAAAAACTCTGTTCTCCCACGTCTTAAACTCAATTCTCTCTCTTCCCAAAACGAAGAAGCTGATTGATTAGCGACTCTTGATTTCTTGGCGTTAGTCAATCAATCACAAAGTCAGCCGAGGATGTAAATCCACGATCCACAAGCACATTTCCCCCTATGGAAAAGAGCGTTACAGGGGTTTTAAACAGCTGCCTTGAGCTGGGTTTCGCCGATGAACTGTATCCAGTAAAGATCGTCCATACTCGGAGCTGTCCGTGGGAGATGGAGGGCTGTGTGTGATCAGCTCGCCTTTAGATGCAACGTTGGTTTGGTCCACTTGATCTTGGGAGGAAGAGGGAAAAGGGAAAATTTGTTAGTCTTGGTTCGGATGATGCGGATTACGGTAGAGGTAGAGCGTATTGAGTAAGAGACTGATTGATAACATGCCACTTGAGATGAGACTATTCACAGTCCGCTTCTTGGCTATTCACGGCTGTTGTCTGAGTTAGTTTGGCTTACGTCTCCATCAAATCTCCTTGTATAACGGACCAGTTCCCCATCTGGTTTATCATTCCACAACGCCGGGATCTTGGCGGTTATAATTTTTCTCTCAAAAACTCCACTGGGTTGGTCTGGAATTGATCTAGGCCAAGTTCAAACCCTTGAAGGGTCCATTTAGAGCACGCGGCAAGAAATTGCTAACGGCTGATATCGGGTGAGGTCAAGACTAAAACGTGGGATGAAAGTCTTGTCTTACCAAGGGTGTACAATACAGAGTGGGATCGATCTGATAAAGAGTTAGTGGCCACGATTGCTGTACAGTTGCAATTGTCAATCAACCCACTTGGTCGTCGATCTATGTTGCATGACATAAAGAACCACTCGCACTCAATCTGATGTTTAGTTGACTGATCTGTTCATCGCGATATCGGAATACTTTTGCCTTGATTGAGACCCAAAGCCTTGGCGTAAGCCACTGACCACTCGTCTCAGGTGCTCGCACGAACATTCCGGTTGGTTTCTTGTCTAATCTTATCTCATCCATCTAATCTTCCCCGATCGGAATTGACTTCATGCTCAACATCTTGGCAGCTAGCATCCGTTTTGTCTAGACTGAATTCGCCGAAGAAAATTCTTTCTCTTGACCGCTTTATATGCCACAAGTTGTCTGAGCTTCAGGCAATTCTCCAGTGCGGCTTTATTGCTTTCGTCATGTTGTAGGCCAGTCTTTTCTGTGTGTGATGGACCACTACACGTCAAACACCAAATAGTAAAACAATATATGGCATTTGGCACAACGCATTTCTGTGAATTAATCAGTACTCGTTTACATCTGCTCTGATAGTTAATGAGTTCAGCGGAATATAACAGACGAGATCATTTAAATCATATCAAGATGATGAGGTATCAATTTGGCGCATGCCGACAAAACACCCACATTATAGCAATTACAATGTTCAGGCGAACAAGTATAACCCATATTGCTCCTAGAGTCCCTGGTAACTCACAAAGTCTATCCTCTGGCTCCTGTTGCAAACTCAAAACAGTATTGTCTGTCATTTTCATATGAGTGCCCTTTGCTATGTTTGTTTCTGGGTGATCTTAGTGTTTCTAATTGTTTCTTTTGTTGTCGTGTAGAACATACCGCAACTCTCACTCAATAGTTTACAGTGAATAATACCGTAAACACCCTATATATAGCTTGTTATCTTGTTGGCAACATGATTTCACTATCTACTACTTTGTAGAAAGTCTAGCTTTTCTCACAAGCTATAGTATTTGATTTCACTATCGCTGGCTTGTACATACTTCCACAGTTTGAGCCTCTGTTTTCAAGTTTGATACTCATTCATAATGTTATTTGCCAGGGCCTTCTACGCCTCTCTATCAACCTCTCAACAAAGACAGAAGAGAGATACGTCTTCTTGAAATTATTTCCCAGTCCCCGGAGGACAAAGTTGAATGCAAGATACACACTGTCCTTCTTACTCCAGAAACCTATTATGTCTGTTTATCCTACGTCTGGGGTGATCCATCTATTACGGAAGAGATCATCGTTGATGGCGTTCCGAGACAAGTCACCGTCAACCTAGCTACTGCTTTACAGGCCGCGAAACGACAATGGGCTGGTATCGAATTTCTATCAAACCACGTGCCTGATACATCAAAGTTCCGCCTTTGGGCAGATGCGCTCTGCATCAACCAAGATGATAAAGCCGAGAGAACGCATCAAGTCAACATGATGGCAGATATTTACAAGCCGGCCGATATGGTTCTTACTTGGCTTTCCTCTAATAACGAGGATGATCACTATCTTTTTGTAGGCTGTTACTTCGTAATTGGTTTGGCCGATTTTGTCGAGTCGGGAAGAAGTAAGATTTAGTTCTTTGAAATCCAATAAGCTGTTGTATTGATATAGGGGCTTTCCGAGGGAGAGCCTGACTCACGAAACGAATTTTCATTTGGTACCTGGTAGAAAGAGGAGCTATTATAGCAGAGACTACTGATATTGGCACAAAAGTGAGATAGAGAGGAGGTTAGGTAGTAGGATCGACGGTTTACGAACAAGTGTTTCATCATAAGGCAGTCAAGTTCGATATGAATTCTCAGCTCGAGCTTAGACAAGTATTCTTTTGAATATACAGGGCTCTCTCCATCAAACGTCACTGAATCGTGATAGAGCAGATTTCGACTATATACAGTGAAAGTATTTACAGTAAGATTGATCCAAGACTCGTCAACTAAACAGCACTGCAGGTTGTTTATTTGACAGAGAGGCTGTAGGCAGAAGTGTCAAAAACACAGTTGGAACCTGAAATAGTTAGCTTCTGAACAAAAACACTCTCATAAGACAAACTTACCAACGAAAGGCTCAGTACCGGCCTGGAAGCTAGTAGCAACATAGTTGCTAGGAACACCCTGGTTCTTGGTAAGGTATGTAAGGAAGGGGAGAAGATCGCCCTGGAAGTTTCCAATGTTCTTATCCGCAACGAAAGAGTAAACGGTTGTATCGCCGTTAGGTCCACGGAAGAGCTTCCACTGGATACCGTTGATGTTGACGGTAGCACGGGGGTTAGATCCACTGTCGGAAATAGGTCCAGCACCGCCGTACTTTCCAACCCAGATCATGATCTCGTATTTGTTGTTAGCTCCGACTGAGGGAGCAAGCCAGAGATCGTAGGCTACATCGGCAACCATGTTGCTACCGGTGTAGCGCCAGTTCCACTTTGTGGGGATGGACTTGATGGCTGAGATGGGCTTGTTGATCTTCTCGAGGGCAACGTTGGAGTATGACTTTACGTGGATGTTTCCTCCGGCCCAGGTCCACTTTGTAGACCATGAGAAGGAACCCTGGTTGTACGAGTTAAAGGTCGTGCACTGGGATCCGGATGTAGCATCGTTGCGGCCCCAGTTGTTGTGATACACGGTGTATCCAGCGGTTTGAAGAGATCCAAAGGCATCGCACCATGTAGTAGCACGCTTGTCGAGAGTCTTTGAAGGAGCAGGTGTGGCAGAAGCCACAGCGAGGAGAGTGGAAAGGACACCGAAGAACTTCATGTTGAAAGTAAGATAGAGCTTATGAGAGAATGAAGAGTTTAGACAAGCCTTGGCAAAGGATCTTTATATCATAATTCGTATTGATCCGTGCTTCCGGAAATTAGGTAGTTTATTTAACCTGAAACTCCCTATTCGGACGATATGGTCGTATCTGGTAATTTCAAGTGCCGACCACCGAACCAAACCCATGCATGATATTACTCCACCAATCACGGCTCGAGATTATTTCTCCCAGCAATGAAGCATAGCCGCGTTTTCTAGAATTGTTCCGTGGCACCATCTTGTTTGCGAGAATAGGCATGATTGGATGATAGTCCTGTTGAATCGAGTAAGTTCGGAGTGATGGATACCGATGCAACAGGCGATCCTATCATCTATGCTAGCAAAGTCAACACCATGTCGATCGTTGATAAACTTCGTTTAATGTTTCAAGCTGTTTGAAGTATATGGTTTTGATACATAAACTTTATGCAGAGTATTGATGAAGTGCGTACGCGTATCATTGTCCCTTTCCGAGAGAATCCTTGGTGAGAGAGCTTAAGCTCTGACCATTAGACGTTTGACCAACAGCAGCAAACAAAGAATCAATCAAACTACTCTTCGCCTTCCCCAACTCAACTACATCATCAACTTGTTCATTCACATTCTTCAGAAACCGCTCTCTGTCCCATTCAGGTTTCCAACCGATACTCTGTGGCTTCGTAGCTTCAAAATGGCCCCTAGACATTATTAGACCTTCTTCCTCAGTTGGATAGACAACTTACCCTGATTTGAAAATTGTATCCAAGAACTGAACCGGAACACCGATAGATTCTGCGGCAAACTCATCATTGGCGAAGATATCCGGTTTCTCATCAGAGACAAGACCTCGAGTCTTCATAGCTACAGCCAAATACTCCATGAATTCCCACATGTCCATATCGTGAGCTACCCCAAAGTAATATCCTTCTTTTCCACTTGGAATTGTTTTGTTGTGAAGGATTGCCCGTATGATTAGCCAGTAGAGGTCTGTAAGATCCGCGATATGAACAGCTTGAAGTGACTGT
Source organism: Fusarium anguioides (assembly GCA_012977745.1). Lineage (NCBI taxonomy): Eukaryota > Fungi > Ascomycota > Sordariomycetes > Hypocreales > Nectriaceae > Fusarium > Fusarium anguioides. The sequence goes on along the minus strand of JAALXK010000323.1, from coordinate 44,586 downwards.
AAATCTTTAGTATCTGTTCTTCAAACAAGAATAGAAGACTTACAAAATTCTCATCAAATTTATAGACCTTTTCTCGCTTCAAAGCTGCTTGGACAAGACCTGGGATCACAACGGAGAGTTGATTCCATTGTCCAGTTCCTCTTCCATCTTCCATCGAGTCAGCATACATTGGTGTTCTCGGATTGTATCTTACTCACAGACAATCGAAGGAACAACAACGAAAATGCCAACGCCAGAAGTTTGCGCATGCTCCATAATGGTGATATCGCACTTGAAACGTCAGCCTTGATTCACTGGACTTCAGTATAATTCTCGCCTTTCGGAGCGGATTAGAATCTGCCAACTCCTTCTCTGTTCCGAAAACATCGTCTGTATCCTTGTTGACTGTGCTTGGCCAGCCAGACTTTGGATAGAATGCTCCTAATGCCGAGGTCTGCCTGTGTAAATATTCATACTTGACAGGACGTCAGAATGCCTACATGAATAAAGTGAGCTGGCTTCCCACTGGCTTCCTTTAGCTTCACCAAGCCGTTGATCAATGGTAGAGCTAATGTTGGATCGATGGAACTGGCCGTGTGAACGACGATACTAACTTGAAGACATTAGCTTCGTCTGCATCTTCACATGGAGCACGTACTCTGGTTTGAAGCTATCACATCGATAACCGCATGTTCATCCTTCAAGTCTAAGGTCAAGACCTTGATACCGAGGCTTGAAAGAGCTTCGGCCTGTTCATCCGATTTGACAACCGCAAAGATCTGGCTTTTGCTGATCTCACCCGAGTGCTCCGATAGAAGATCAGCAACGATAGAACCGCCTCTACTCTTGCATTAGCTTCATCCAGCGAGGACTCGATGAATTCTTACATATATCCTGCGGCACCAGTAATGAGAATGTTCTCAGTCATCTCGAAACGAGTTTGGAGTTGTATGTTCAGGTTAATCTCTAATATTGTATTATGGACGTTGGCTTACGCTTATTTATTCAGATATGCCAAGTGGCGTAATGAAACGCGTTACCAAGCCACAGACTTTTGCGGCCAATGAAGATGAAGATCTTTTGTTGTCCAAGCGGGATGGGAAGCCACTTACGCCGTTAGAGATGTAGTCTCAATTGATATGAACCTTGAGTGAGTGTTCGTAATTTGTCAATATGAGCTGCCTGTCTATTGGGTGCTTCTACTAGAATGTCTCCCAGGTTGTTAGATAGGACCAGGAGTGATGGGGTCGCTGGCTTCATATGTCACACCTGGGTTCCTCAGGTATTGAGACCAACACAGCTCATAGGGTCTTAATTGCACGTCGCACAACTCATGGAGTAGGGAAAGGATAATGCAGCTAAATTGTTTCCATAATAGTGTTGATAGACTTGTTGTAATAACTGACTCGCTATAACTAAAACACCAGACCGCTGCCTCCCCATTCAAAGACTTTCTGCCAGCCATCAACGATTGTACCTGCACTTGAGTGCTTCAGGCAACCAGAGTGCATAGCGACTCTGTTATGTCCCAAAGACATTATTTTGGAAGTATTTCCAGACTGAACCGAAGTTGTTATATGCGTTAACCAAAGGCTGACGATGATCATCAACCGGAAGTCGAACGATGGGTGAAATCATGTAGAGAGACTGATCATTTCGGGTGTCTGGCACGACTTGCTGCGAATCGAAGTACCTAGGTCTGAAGTATCGCATCACATTGGCGCCAAGGCCCCTGGAGCTCTGTTCTTGGCCAAGGCCATCATTTTCGTGCTTTACATTAGACTTCCGTTTCTTGACAAGAAAGATCCGTTCCCTCAGAGGAAATAGGACTCCGATTGGCTGGCCATACTCCAAGAAACCTGACTGGTAATTGAACGTGAAGTCATTTGCTTGGGGAGGTGTATCGAAGCTCTATTCGACGCCACTGGCCTGCTGAGCTGTGTTACGGCCATTTGTTTCGCGCATTTCATCAACGACATTTGAATTTTCAGATCCTCCGTCGCTCGTTTCGTTGTCAGCCCCGTCAAAACTATTAGCTTGGCCTGTTTCATGAATGTTGTTTGTTTGGTGAGATGTTTTGACCCTCTTTGGCTCCCTCTCCTCTGCTTCGTAATACCTCGCTTCTTCTTCTTGCCAAGCTGGCATCTCTTGGTTAATTTCCCCGGTGTCGTTACTTTCATGAACCGGAGACTCATCCGTGGGTTGAGTTACGTTATTGTCGTTTACTTGAGGAATCGTGCCAGCATGATCTGTTTGGTGAGGCTTATCGAGATCGTTCCTTTCGCCAACTGGAGAGTCATTCTCTTTTTCTTGATAAACTTTTCCAGAACTATCTGGTTTGTAAGGCTCATCGAAATGATTCTCATCGCCGTCAGGAGAGCCAGTAGCGGGTTGGTTTGCATCAACAACAGTTGTCTGAGGAGCTTTGTCTTGGTTATCTGTGTAATGAGTGTCATAGCCTTCGTCAACTGGAGAGTCAATCTCTTCTTCTCGACCAAGAGCTTTAGATCTAGGTACTTCTGGAGGCTCATCGGGATCGTTCTTTTCGGAAACTGGCGAGTTGTTCGTGGGTGGAGCTGCATCATTGTCGTTTGTTTGAGGAGCTGTGTTTAGACTATCTGCTTTGTGAGGCTTATGATCGTTCCTTTCGACTGAAGAGTCATTCGAGGACTGATTTGTATCGACGTCATTCATCTGAGGAGCTGCATCTGGGCTACTTGTTCGGTGAGTTGCATCAACGTTGTTTGTTTGCTGAGGCGATTCAGCAACAGCTGCCTGAAGTTCTGCGTCGGAGTTATCAGTCTCAGTGTCTGAGCCAAGGCCATATGTTTGACGAGCTGCCTCAACATCATTTATCCAAGAAGCTATATCAGGACCAACTATCTGAGAGGATGTGTCGGGGTCATTGGTGTCTAAAAGACGATCTATTTCCTGAGCGGCTTCGTGGAGAGCATCAGACACCAAATCATCTAGAAATTTAGTGGTGTGAGATTCATGGATGCTATTTGTTTCGGATGTCGGGTCAACACCTGCGTCAACGTAGCTATTTTGACGAGTTCCGTCTTGTCCTTGATCTGCCTGGCAAGCTGCGTCAACGCCCTTGGTTTGTCGAGTTAAGAGAACGCCACTGTCTGGAGGGAAAGATTCGTCTGTTTGGCAAACTACATCATCTGTAGGAACGTCGCAGGGCTTAAAGTCGGCCTTAAAATGCAACGGGTATGGCTCAAAGGGTTGAATAGTGGCATCGCATAAACCTTGGTCTATGAAACGTTTGATGTTGCGCCATGTACCCAGGATGCGGTGTTCGGTTTGTTGATCAAGACCTGGCGACTGGCGAAGTACTATATTGAATAGTATCTTGCCTTGTGCTTCAAAGTTGAGAATGTCGTCGTATACGTCTTTGACTGGATCTTGACCTCGCGGTCGATCGTGTTGTGCGACCGGGTTTCGTCGGCCCTCGAGGATATTCGCTTGTCGCGCCTGATTTTGGATAGCTTCAGGCACAGGTCTGGGATTTTTAGCTCGGGGTTGTCTTTGCTGCCATGGAGATGGTGGTGTCATTTTGGGTGGTAATGAATGAAGTTGGTGATATAGAAACGAGTGTTATTGTATGGGTGGTTTGATGATGCTTTGCTTGTGATGCGATACGATGTGATGTGTAAGAAGAAGAGTGGCTGTCATGATGTGGAAGTCAGCTCTTACGTTCGATGCTGGACTTGTGGACGGAAGTCGCTAGCAGCGGCCAAGAGGCAGGCGAGGTTTGGGTGATCATCACGCATCTAGCAAGAGAAGCAGTCAATCGTGCTGTCCCTCGGGCTAAACGCTGTAGTCATATCTCTCGTCTGATGTTGGCCGAATGAAAGTTCCCATTAAGGAGAGAGTATCAAGATAATAAGAGCTTCCAAACACAGATCAACCGCAGAGTTCCACACATCCATGTATATTCCCGCAGAAAATACTATTCCGCCCTTCTGGTCAAACTTCGATCGTTCCAAAATATCCGCAATACTGTCTCGAAACACATGAGTCAGTAAAGAGTCTTCGTGGCTGCTAATTCGTGGGTCTGCTCACCTCGCCACGCTGCGTATCGAGCATGATATCAAGCATAAACCGACATCCGAGTTGCTATAGAGTGTTATCTACTGTATCTGGGCTTCATTTCTTCTTATCCATACTCTTGTCATGGTCACTCAAGATCGTTTGAGAGTATCGACAGTCGTTAGGGGTAGTCCCGTTGCGGTCGAAAGACCCTGTTCGACGCTTTAGATTTCGAGATCGATGAGGTTTTCGTCGAGTGTTGTCTCGCGTTTTCGGGGCGTGTTGGCTTCTTTGGGAGACTCAGGATTGTCGCCAACGACGGTCGAAGCATCATCCAGCTCCTTTTGGTCATCGTCAACGCTCTCTTCTCCGCCCGCCTGAGAAGAGGCTGATCCTTCATCGATTTGAGGAGAAGCGGGTCTCCCTTCGTTTTCAGGAGAGTCTGCTTCTTTCTTGCGCTGAAAAACGCTCCAGTCCAATGCCACAGTATCTGGAGGGTTACCAGCCTTGGGTGGACCGGCAACAATGACACTCAATCTGCCTCTTGGCATCATATTATAGAGAGCCACCCAACTCTCAAAATTGTTGACTGATCCAGCCCATGTTGCCTCTAGGTCAGGCACTTTGGCGAGGATGTTGTCTTGGTGTCCTCCACCACTGCCAACAATCTTGAGCCCGGATCCCAAGGGGGTTTGGATATGGCGTAGACTGGCGCTATCAACGAGGGTGATGCCCTGGCTCTGTGTAGGGATGTAGTTGTCGTGAGTTTGGCCACGGCCACGGCCACGAGTAGAAACTCCCCGACCGCGAAACATGACGACGAGATCGAAGATGAGATGAGTGAGTGTGTCAAGTGTGAAGCCTGAAGGTGTTTCGGTTCGTGCTATCTAGAATGTTGGCGTACGGTGGTTTGTTCTTGGTGAGTTCGCGGGGAGCAGTTTTCTGCTATTGACTTGTCTGAAAGGAAGAAATGGCACAGTGGTGAATAGAGGTCAATCAAGGTGAATCATTTACCAGACTTACGCCAGTGCCAGTGGCCGCAGCCGGCAGGCACTCGCCAATCAAAATACTAGAAACGCCATTCGGGCATTCAACTATTGAACTCGGAGAGTAAATAATGAGATTTTTGAGCAATAGGGACTCATCCTGATATTCCGGAGCAACGGGGAGAGGAAATGGTGGCATATGAAGGAAAAAGAGCCTGATTGAAGAGTGACAGATGATGTCGCCACGAGGACAGAGCCTTGAACACCCTAGATCAGCTAGTATAAGTGGTATTTCCAAAACTTAGTAAATTCGGCCAATGAAAAGAGATTTCTTTTCTTCTTTTCTTATTAACTACCTACCTAAGCATAAAGTTGGCAATGCCCTCACATCCATGTCTAGACAATTCAGTCACCCTTGTCTACCTTTTGCCTCGCCGCAACTGGTAACTCTTGGCACCTCAGGATTGTCTTGACTTTAATTAAAAAGATGCACAAATATGTCTCAAGTTTCTTTCTTTTCAGTAATGGTCCCCGGAGTGAGTGACGTTGAAGAGGGTGCACTGCCACCACCAATTATGGGACCAAATCGTTGGCGAGGCCGCGCGGCCATTTGAGCCCAAGCCCAACATTTAAACTTCCAACGTTCCCGCTGAATTATTGGAAGTGAGTTTCTGGGAGATGTTGGTTCGTTCGTTTGCGATTGATATTTTGATTTGACTGACTTTATGGTTCAATAGGTGTGTTGTAGTGTCAAGTAAGGTGAGTGCTTGTGCTATAGATGAACCTCAACTTACACATGACCAGGTCTTCAACTCCAATCTAAACAGATGGAATATTCCTCCAGGGTCTTTTTCACTTGAACAATGAAACCCTCCAACCCTTTGAGCAGACTTTTCAACGTTGTGTACCCGGATGATGAACCGAAGCCACACCTAGAGACGATTAAGCTTATTTGAACAAGCGATTCAACCAATCATACTCTCAAATCTCACCCACGGAGTCTACCCACCCTTGTCAACGCATTAGATGACGATCGTTACGGTGGCTGGCAGGGTTTCTCACCCACTTCCCGGTACCTGACATGGCTTGATTGTCACTCCTTGTTGCCGATTGGTATCAATACTGGAACGTCATGAACTGGAAACAAGCTTAAGTGAGAGAGGAAGCTATCATATTTCACTTCAACATTGCCAAGTTTTAGATCTTCAACCCTCTTCCTTCTCTTCTTCTTTTGTCTTGTCTTCATACCTTATTTCAGCCTTATCCCACTCGGTTGCCAAGGGACTCCCTCCTCCTCCTTCCCACAACACGGTTCGGTTCCATCCTTCCTCGTGGAAAGAACACAGTCGCGTGCCCACTTTCCGTTTGGACTTGTTATCTGATCTTTCACTCTCTGTTCCCAACCTCTTTTCTTCAACTTCAACTCTTCACTTTCATCCCACTCTACCGCCGACTTATACACCTACCCTCACCAATCCTTCACCCCCATTTAGACCAACGGCACAGCACACCAGAAGCTCTCCCTTCTGCATACCGCCCTCGACAACTCCGCGGAGATCTCTCCCCCATGGAAGCAAACAGCCATCTCACCCAACATTCTCGGCCTAGAGATTGTCGACAACTTTGATCTCATTTCCAATCTTGAACAACCTTGTAGTTGTATGGGTCAGTATGACGCCGTTGTGGGTAAACAATGGAGCCCGGTTCTCTCGGTCTTAGGAGGACTCCAATATCAGCGGTCAAAGGATACACTCTTCCTGCAAGGGGAATTTGGTCCGAGCCAGTACATGTACCTTCAAGATCCAAAGGAAAGGAACGGTTTGTTGATTTAACAGTTCTTCGTTGTTGCTAGTCGTTACTGTACGTCTCTTGTTCTGTACATCTTTTGTCGATCTCAACGCACTCCGACGCGCCGGGAATACTTCGTTTGACAGACAACCACCACCTCAAAGACGCCCTCCAACTCGACCGGATAGGTTCCCCGCCTTGTCTATCGCCCTTGTAATCGCATCTCCACCTGGCGGCCTCCCAACTGAACTACCTGAAGCCAGTCTACTTATAACTCAGCATCTCACGCTCTGAGTTTACTTCACCGTGCAAGGTTTCAACTCGTTTTGCCAAAATGCACAGCCTCCTCGAGATGCTGTCGATCTGCAAGATTGATCTTATCGCTCCTTTTCTCGACTCCGGCAAACTTGAATCCCGTTTCTAATCTATATCAATCTCAAAATTCGGTATTATTCGTATTTCGCCAGCGAATTCTAACAGTTAACGTATCGTGGCATCGAAACGGCCCTTCCAATGCGTGTATTCGGGGCCGATATTTGCAGGATGATCCTACAATCCACCCATCTTCCTTTTCGGTTCGGTTTCGATTGGAAGTCAAATAGTGTCGACATCTCAACTGCGTCAACTGCGATGGATATAGCTGAAGTCTCATTAGCCCGGCCCATGCCCAGGTAGTGCCGGTATATACGTACCACGAGACAAGAGCAAGGCTCGCTGCCTTATGGTGTCTTTAATCAACTCAACGCCCTCAAAACTCCATTCTCCCTCGGCTTTGCTGGCATCTCTTTTCCGGGTCTCCTCCTGGTTTTACTCTCAGATCTCCCAATTATATTCTCTTGATGGATTGTGCTTCGAAAACGGGCATTGGTACGTAAAATGGCGTATTCGAACTATATCCATCCATCTGGCGTCACGGAGATGTCGAACTCAGTCGACTGGGGGTGGCAGTTGTATTTGAGGACGCTGGCGAGCTTTGCCCCAGTATTGACGGACTCGGTACACGAAGACTATCGGCATTCGAATGCGTACGGCGGTGCTTATTTGCGTCAGGTTCTTGGTGTACGCTCGCTGTTGCAAGAACAGAAAGCTTATCGAGGGGATTGGGCTCTGGTCTGCCCTGGCCGAGGACAAGAGCTGGCAGTGGCAATACGGGCGGTTGAGGTCGAGGTTGCAAAAGTGGTTGCCGCTGCTCAATCGGTAACGGAAGCGTTGGCCTAGCTTTCTGAGAGTCCCTTCTGATCCCTACAGCTGCGTCCACAACATCTCGAGTACTCGTTTTATCCTGTGCGATCTGCGGAAGAGGTAACGTTCTCGGTGGTTCTGCTGAAGGCCCCCTTGACAGGGGCTGAAGATGCATCTTGGGTGTGGCGGCTAGCAGTGACTGACCAGCTGCTGATTGTGAAATCGTTGCCTTTGCGGCGTCTGAAGCTGGTTGGTCCGGAAAGCTCTGCAAGAACTTATCAACATCCTCATTGGTGATACCATGGTAACCCAGCAGGATTTTCAAGCGTGAATTTTCAACAGCAACACTTCGAGCTGCCTGTTGCATTTCCAACGTTGCCTCGACTCCTCGACGCTCATAGTCCTGGAGCTTCTTTTGCAGACCTTCAACATACTCCTTATGTCGTGCACGAGACCGTCGTTGGTTGTCACGAATACGGACAGCTGATGGATTGCTTGAACCCTCCTTCTGCAGGGGAATGTGTCAGACAAATTACTTATTGCAAACAGAGCAAGCAAGCAGATATTTCAGCGAGAAACACCGGCAAGATGAGGATGAGAACTCACCTTTCCTCCTGTCATATTGGCAAATACAGTTCATCTGAATGCCGATCCAAAGTCTAGGCTACGTCAATGATGGCGAAAGCCGCCCATATGAGACTTGAGCTCTTCTTGATGTAGGTACCATTTTACCTGCCAAGCAGGACGCGCGTTGATGGCCGAGCACTGGCTTCTTGGCAAAAGATCCATGTTCTGACGGTGCAGATCCAGCCGATGTCAAGAAACGCTAGCGCCAGTCATGTTTAAACATACATTAACCATGACAACCCTATCGCAACTTCGTATATTACTCAATCAGACATGAGTGGGTTTTTTACGATGATACCATTCTAACTTGCTATAACAGACGGTTTTGTCCCTCTACAATTCAACAGTCTTCATCTATTCTCAGTGGCTTTCCACAGTGACTTTTCACACAAGACATGAGACTCATCCGTCAGGCAACGTTGCTGACAACAAATAGCTGGTGGATACAATTGTCGAGTTTTCCGCCCTAACCTCCCTTGACTTACAGGGAATTGTGTTTCTGATTGCGGGATGCCCAGACGACTAGGCGACCCATAATTCTCAACGCATTGCTGGGCTCGCTGGTGCTGCGCCACGGTCTTTCGGGCCAGCCGACTTGCCAAGCCAGCCTCTCGGCTCCTCATAGCCGATTAAGATGCGATGTTGATGATTCAGGGCTATCAGGAACAAGCATGAGACCAATCTGCTTTGAGGAGAGACCACTACCACCCAGGTCGGTGAGCTCAGGGACAGAAGGAGTCGATTGATAAGTCCAGACCTCCAAGGTTTGCCAAGACCACCTCTGGGGTGACTGTTTGGGTTTAAACTGTCACTGAAGGATTCCCCTTCGTCGAAACGTATCTGGTGAGTTCCAAAAGCTGACCGGATGATGACATTTGAAATCCTTGGCTGTTTAAACCGATGCTGTATACAGTAATTAGCTGCTTAGCAGCCCCAGCCAAGCCAAGCCAGCAGAGCGTCCAAGGTCCAGGCAAAGCAAGGCAGCTATTCTACAAAGCGACAGGAGTCTCCGAATTTCCGATCTGACCAGACATTACAGCGGAGCCCACTGTCAGAGTGTCATGGACAAGAGTCTCGACCTCACCAGCCAAGACTTGGCTCCAATGGACAAGAGTGGTTTGAATGTAATTACTTGCACAACGTGGCTGTGTGCGTGCCGAGTTTCCCAGTGGTCCCGCTTGGCAAGTCTCATTCTCGAGAAGTGTCGTAAAAACCGGTGATGTCAAGCAGATATGATTCGACTGGACGTATATTGACACTACGGAGATTACTTGTGTACAATAACATGCCCCCGGCAGTACATTCGCTGGCCTGAATACGGTACATGTACGGTAGGTCTGACACGGCACTAGAGCAATGAGCATGCATAATAGTCTTTTTTTTTCTCAAACTCCCCGCACCTGTTCTCTCACTAACCCGGCAGCTATTTACCGGCTTTAGAGCGGCTAGTATACGAAGGGATTTGCTTGAATGTCATTCGCGACATCGTACCCAAGGTTCGATATTCGGTTCATTTATGCCGTGCAAAGCTTTACCTTTTTTGGTGTCTGATTTTCACAAGTCCCGATCAACCACGTGGAATTGCATCAGGCCATTCTTGCGAAGCATTCACTGGCTCACCGTTTACGAGCTGCAATTTCGGTCATTTATTACAATTACAGTACAATTATATTGTTATTTCCTGGTCCCTTTTATAGATTGCGTTATTATTATACAAGTGTCTAAAGTTATTTGCCTGTTTTAGCTTCTGGGGGTATCATTATTGCGCTTGAAAGAATCCATCCATCCATCCCCATCCTCATCTCATCTCATCTCTCTCTGCCCTATCAGGTCCATGTAACGTTACGGACTCTCACATGTCTTGGCATGGATGTCCTTCCTAGTCACATCTTCTCTCATCATGCTTTACTTGAACAGTCTCTTTCCGGTACGGGTTGAGAATCTCTCAACTCCATCACCCTGCTGTGCATGCCAGAGCTGTTGCACGCCTACACCTCGGCTCTCTCCACCCACTCTGTACCGTCGCCATGCCTCGCGTAAATGATCAGGTCGCAAGGGTCCGCGCTTAGGTTGAATCTCCTCTTCAGCTGCAGCGGGGTCATCGTTGGTTGATGGGGGAGGCGTGGGTAATTCGCTCTGTTTCTCCCCAGCTTCCATCCACTCGGCCTGTACGTTGCGGGCGGATTCGATGATCTCTCCTGCAAAAAGCTTGACAACGGCTTTGACAGCCGTGGCTACGTTGACAGGGACCGATTGGGAAACTGTTGCGTTGACGACCTGTGAATGTTTGTTAGCATCATGAACTGGATGACTGTGTGTAGATGCATACTCGTTTGACGACAGTGTCAGGCAACTTGGCTGCACGCCAGCGCTCATATCGAGTATATTGATCATTATCAAAAGCCTCAACAAGCATAGCACGTAGTCGAATCTCCTCTTGCTTCTGCTCCTGAGTTCGCGCAACTGCATCCTCAACCGCCATCTCTGCCTTCTCATCATCCTCATCCTCATCTTCCTTCTCCCCTCCTTGTCCACTGACAGCAGTGGGAGCTCGTCCTCCAACAAGACTTGGCGTTTGCTCGCGTGCATCATCAGCCTTTGCGTTCTTGGCCTTGCGACCGCGTTTCTTCTTAGGTGCGCCGCTGGCTGTGGCGCTAACTGCACTGCCGCTCACGTGTGATTGTGCATCAACGGAGGGAGATCGTGGGTACGGTGATCGTGCTTCAGGTGGGAATGAGGTTTGGCGGAGTGGATGAGCTGCTGCAGCGGCTGCGACGGATGCTTGGGAGAGGTTCGATGGTTTACGGCGCTTGACGGGAGGTGCGTTGACGCCGTCGACAGTTGAAGAGCGCTTCTTGTTTGGAATCGGAGCGGGTGACGGGTAAGGCGGCGACATGCCCGATGGAGAGGTAGCGTAGGGCGGAGAAGCCATGATGGAAGATGCTGATGTTTTGGAGATGTTGATTGTTTAGTTGGTGATAGAAAGGGATGATGGTAGAACAAAGAAGCTGTTTACTAAGCAAACACCTAGCTAGAGGTCAAACAGCGAGAACGGAGTTTTTGGTTAAAAGATTCGCGATATCGGCGTTTAAACACAAACACGGTATACAATTATTAGAGAATGTGCTTGTTTGGCATTCACGGCGTTCGGAGTGATGATCCGGGGTCAACGCGTTTGCAGTCTCCGAACGGGACCGTGACGGGATTGTCCACAATCTCTTGATCAGATCACGTGTTCTCGCCCGTGATCGGACCCACGGCGCCACCAACCGTTACAGTAGCATCCAACCAATCCAATGAGACTTTGGATAATTGACGTCAAAGCTACCTAGGTATGTATTCTCTGATAAGATAAAAGCAAAAAAGTGAGCGACAGAGAGGTACCAGAGGTAGAGAGAAAAGGAATAGAACCCCGCGAATTACCGCCCCTCAATTTATTTTTCGGCGCTCCGATCCGGACTTTGACTGGATAATTGAATACACTTTTTGGACCCTGACTCAAAAAAAGTACCTCTAAGGTAAAGGCAAGGCAAGGCAAGGCTCGGATTCCGTGCTTGCGGTTTGGTTTGCTACAAACTAGGACTACTTTACTCGTTTGAACATCGTCCGTTTTTTTTTAAACTACTCCTCTTCTCTCTTCCCCAATCTTCCTTTCTCTCTCTCTCTCCTCTTTTCCTACATCATCATCAATTCTTACACAGCTTACTACTTCTTTACCACTGTGTACCCCGTAACAATGCCTTCCTCCGAAGACGGAAAGAAAAGATCCCACGATGTCGCAAGCATCTCCGGCGCTTCATCAACCAGCACCGACGATTCCTCTCGTCGCAGACGCCGTCGCGAGAGAAAAGAGCAGAAGAGGAAGAACAACGGCGCAGTCAATGGCGCGAAACCATCTGCCTTCACTCAGCGTCGCAATAGCTTGGCTAAAGCTTCCCGGGATCCTCGCGATGAACCTATCCCCAAGAAGAGACGCTCTGTAGCTGTAGCTACTCCTGTTGAGGAGGAGGCCGGCGCTGTTGTCAAGACTAGATCGCCGAGTCCTGTTATTGACTTTGATGGTCTTAGCAGACCTAGTACGTTTGCCCGTTTTACTCTATGAGGGAGTTTAGTTTGCTGACGGAATAGGCCGCGGAACCCGGGAGAGAAGGGAAGAGACGGAGGAGCAGCAGGTTGAGCGTCTAGATCGCATGCGAGGCGCTGTGCGCACTCTTCTCGAGTGTGTTGGTGAAGATCCAGACCGTGAAGGTCTTCTTGACACTCCATCTCGCTACGCAAAGGCGCTGCTCTTCTTGACCAAGGGATACCAGGTCAATGTTGAGGATATTGTCAACAATGCTCTTTTCAGAGAGGGACATAGTGAGATGGTTATCGTCAAGGACATTGAAGTCTTTGTAAGTACCTCACTCAATTGGTAAAAGCATAGCTAACAAGCTCAGTCTCTGTGCGAACATCATCTCGTACCATTCACCGGCAAAGTTAGTCCCCCCCTCTCCTCGTCGCTTAAAAACAAAACAGCTAACCATTTTCCCCCCTCTCAGATGCACATCGGCTACATCCCCAACGAGACCGTAATCGGCCTTTCCAAACTCCCCCGAATCGCCGAAATGTTCGCCCGTCGTCTCCAAATCCAAGAGCGCCTAACTAAAGAAGTCGCGCACGCCATCATGGAGATTCTCAAGCCCCAAGGTGTCGCTGTAGTAATGGAGTCAAGCCATCTATGCATGGTTATGCGCGGTGTTGAAAAGACGACTACCAGCACCATCACCAGCTGCGTCCTTGGCTGTTTTGAGCGCAAGTCCAAGACGCGCAATGAATTCTTGAACCTCATTGGAATCAACCGATAGATTGCGACCAAGACACACAAAAACATTGTGTGCTAGCAAAAATCCTTCAACATGCTTGATGGAAATACTACGAGCCTATGAAGAAGCATTCATCATGTATAGGATGGGTCAACATGTCTCAGACATATACCCAGAGTTACCCATCACCTTTTTTTTCGATTTTATCTGCATTTACGGCGTTAGCGGTTTCCAGGAAATAAGGGGTTTTCTCCTCCTTTTCGCAGGACGGTTTCTGGGACACAGAAAGAGAGAGAGGCGAGGCCATGTCTTCAACAAATTCGGTCAGTCAAATTCTAAGTTGTCATAACACAAAAATATCTTTGGGAAATCAGGCGGGTAGAGCGTTTTTATTAGCCATTGTCCCATTAGACGTCCGGGCTCAACGCCCTGGAGAAATTTACCATGTTTTAGAGTATCTTGAATGAAATGAAATGAAATCAATATCATGATTTGATAGTATATAAACGTATTCTGGGTCTAAAAACCAGTCAAAAAGAACTTGATGTATGGTATTCGCGGAAACTTTCTCTCTTCAGGCGCCCTCGTTATGCATCTCGTACAAACAGCAACAACAACAAAATATTGGCTCAAAAACACCATAAAGTGAATTGCACTTCCATCCTGACTCCTTTGCCTTCTTTGGTATTTTTGTTAACCGAATGAGAACGCCCTCTTCCCCCATTGATAAGCTCCCAACCCAGCTTGTTCTTATTCTCCATCTAACAGCGCATCCATACCATTTCTCTCATTCTCCAACGACGCTGTAGTCATGGTAACATCTCCCTCAGTGTCCATCTTTTTGTCGTCTTCTTCGTCCTGGTTCGTCATATCCTTGAACATTTGATCAACGTTGCCATCCTCGTGCTTTATCATCTCTTCGTCCATTGGATTGGATACGCGTCTCTCAATAGACCCACGTCCAGTGCCCCAGACATTTGGTCCCCACAATCTCTCCGCTTGCTTTCGGCCAAGCTCAGTCCTTGAAAGGATCTCCAAAGCTTTGCTCTTCTCCGCGTCGGTGTGGAAGTTGATACCATCGTCTTGACCTTGAAGTATCCTGTCTTCCAAAGACATAGACGAGTTGTCAACAACCAACTGTGGGCCACCAACTCCCAAGGGTCCAGCATGTAAACCATTACCGAGACTGATCGAGTTGCCTCTCGAATGGCTTGAGGACTGAGACTCTCGACGATCCTGAGGGCTACCAGCATCGCCTCGTGGGTAATATGTCGATCCACCATACCCTCCTGATGAAGAATGCGCTGCTGCCGCTGCTGCTGCTTCAGCATTGGCTGCTTTCCGGCGTAGACTATTGGCCTTTCCTTTTGCGTGCTCCGGCAGGTCATCCGGATTGTCAACACCATACTCCACCAGCATCTTCTGTAGCTTTGTCGGTCTAGGTTTTCGTGTACTTCGGGACTGCTCCTGGATTGGAGGGGCTTCAGGTGCCACAGGGCACCACTTGTGGAGTTCTTGGCGGAAGAAATTAGTCTCAAATGTCAGTAAAACTTCGGCTCCTTCAATCTTGCGCAGGTAGAATCGCTGGGTCTCTGCCTCGGCCTCCGTAGACAGTAACGGGTTGCAATAGCGGGAAATATGATTTCGGAAGTTTTGTGCGTTGTCGATGATCTTGTTCAGCACCTCCTCTTCCTCAGGTTGAAAGGGAAGTAGGGCCATCTCATCGGCCAGTGACAACAACTCCTCCAGCTTCGGTCGCGATGCGTCTCGGGGAATCTTCATGCGCCAGTCACAGATTGGGCAGGTATACTTGTCGTCTTCCTTGACCTTGCCGCGTGCAATCTTGAGACACTTGTAGTGATACCTAACATTGTTAGTAGTGTCCATAACTCCAGTCATTCTAACTTACCATTCATGGCACATTTCACATTCAATCATCATACCCGCCTCAATTTTTCTGCAGATACAGAAAACTTGTCTAGATCGACTTTCGTCCCACTTACTAGATCCTGGCTCGGGGCTGACCTCTCTCGACACCGGCTCACCTGGCATTCTAGGCGT
The DNA here is from genome assembly GCA_012977745.1 of Fusarium anguioides. NCBI lineage: Eukaryota > Fungi > Ascomycota > Sordariomycetes > Hypocreales > Nectriaceae > Fusarium > Fusarium anguioides. The sequence goes on along the minus strand of JAALXK010000323.1, from coordinate 29,120 downwards.
ATCATGCTCAATGTCGAAACAGTCCTGGTTGCGCTCCAAGACGTACTCCAAGTGACTCTTAAGGATGTGAAGTGGTGCGTTTGACTTGCCGAAAAGCTTCTTTCCTTTTCGCATCCAGTCCTCATGTCGCTTGCGTTCGTTTTCCAGTTCAAGAGCTCCATCTGGCTTCGTGTTGAGGTCTTCCAGTTTCTTCTGAATATCTACGACCTCCGAATACTTGGGCCGTTGGTTCAATTCGGGAAGTCGGGCTCGGTCGATCAGAGAAAATATCTGGCGTTGTGCCTCGCGTTGCTTGTGGAGAATCTGGTCAACAGCGTTCAAAGTATCCTGCGAAACAGGTAGTGTGTTGGCCTGGACTTGTTTCGCGAGAGCATCGAGCTGTGTGTAGTGGATGAAGTCGGCGTTCATAATCTCTTTGGCCTTCTTCTCCCATGTCTGACCGGCATGCATTTGCTCGCGATAGAAAATCAGATGGTCGTTGTAGCTTGGGATCTCAAGCTTGGTTCCCTCTTCGATGAGATCTTGAACCTCCTGGAGTGTCATGTAGACTCCTCGACTGGCCGCCGCCTTTTGGTTCCATTCAGACTGATCCAGTACCTTGGACAATGTGTCAACCTCAGGAATATCCACATTGAAGCCGCGCCCTTCTTCAAGGAGCTCCTTGATCGTACTCTGAGCAAGGGTAGCTGTATTCCTCAAAGCCTGTGCTGCCGCCGTCTGAAACTGCTTGACTGCCTCAGCGCGCTCTTGAAGCTGAAGGATCTCTGGGCAATCGAAACCAATGTGCTCAGCTTCGGTCAGTAGCCGGTAGATGTTTGAGACATTTCGAGATTCTCTCTCTTTTTGGTCGTGTTCAGCGTTGCCAATCGACTTTCGCGAGCTTGACTGCCAAGCCTTCTCCTTGTGTCGATTCTGCTGCTTTCTGACAATAAAGTTTGTCGCCTCTGCCACCCAATCATTGCATCGATTGACGAACTCCTGGAGGACTGGCAATGAAGTAAGAGGGTGAGGAATGCGTTCGCCCTCGTGAAGAACTGCACGAAGCGATTTGAGTGATGGTCTTGACTCTTCTTCAAGCAGCTTCTCGTACTTTTCCTCCCATAACTCAGGAGTTTGTGCCTTGTCCATTACCTTCTGGTATATCGTATCCATGTCGACGTCCGATTTCCTGAAGTAGAGTATGTGACCTTCGCCTAGGAATCGCGCTTGCTCGGGCATATCGCAGCAAGCATGGTATCCAGCGTGTAGCAGACAAAGAACCTTGCCTGACTGGAGACACTTGAAGCGCGACAAGTATGAGAACGCCTTACAATAACTGCAACACTGCTCATCTTCGTCTTGGACATCTTCATCTTCTATTCGGAGTGTCAAAGAGCATGAGTCTTCCTTACCATCTCCAATCTTGCAGTGATGAGGTGAGGTTTCGAGATGTCTGGCGACGAACTGTTCTCTTTGACTCAGCTCTCGTTTGTGTATGCGATCGAGTGCAGGGGCTAGCCATTTCGCCGTCTGGATAGTCAGGCCTGTTGCGGTACTCTCTGCAGCGGTCCACAGAAGCTCATCATGAGAAAAGCATGGTTGTCTTCGGAATAGTTGCAATCGCTCAACACCTGCCAGTCCATAAGGTTCCCAGTCTTGGGGCGCGAAGTTGACGGCCTCGTTGAAGTTGAAGCCGTGGTTGAATCCAGCATGATAAGCTTGAGGGAACGTAATGACGAGCTGACCGGCTCTTTGGTCTAGGGCGTACACCCGAACTCCAGCCTTCTTCAACTGCTCGGGAGTCAAGAGTGTGACCAACTGGAAGAGAAGGTCCGGTTGCGTTTCGAAGAGTTCGGGCACAGCTTCCTTCATGGCGTTCTCGAACTTTTCAGCGTCCTCGCCTGGAATACCATACCAAGTCTTGGTTGCGCCTAGGTGCTGGTAGTTGGCGGAATAGGCATAGTGATCCTCGTTATGCCAGCAAAATGTTGAAAAGATCATACCAACATAAACCCAAGGAACGGTCATGCCAGAAATATCGGACTTGATGTGTCTAAACAGACTCTCGGGGTGGAATGGAAGAACATTGAGGTTCCAAGGATCAGTCGCATACGGGTTCTGAGGGTGTCGTTCTGCTGTAGGAAATCCTGAACCGTGAGTCGTGCAATGGATATCGGCTCCGTATTCGACTTCAACTGTCTCTTCAAGGTCGGCAACCAATCTCCAGAATTCCGTCTCGACATCCTCCTCGGTGACAGGTCGATGGCAGTTAAGCTCGTGGTCGAAAGGCATCTTCTTTTCAAAGTAACCCTGTTTGAAGTCGTTTGCCTTTTGCTGGAACTGCTTAAGCGAGTATAGGCCTCCCTCCTCGAAACCGAATTGACCATCTCCAACGAGGCATCGTGCGCAATTCCATTCGGTGTCAGGCTTTCGTTTCAGAGGTGGGTCGAGACATGCTGGGTGGTATGAATGATCGCAAGACTCGCAAATCCATAGAGAGCCAGCGTCTTCGCCTCGCGAACAAGTTTCACATTTCTATAAAGTCAGTAAGTCGACTTCTAACAACCAAATTCAACTTACCTCTCCTGGAGGTGGTGGCTCTTCTCGTGGAATTCTTGGTACTGAAGGACGAAATGGCGTCATGTGCGATCCAGCCACAGTGGGTACAGCATCTACGACAAATGTTAGTCCATGGCCTGGGAGCCAATGAAAAAAGAGATCGGTCATCGCAACTAAAATCCCTGCGTTTGGTCTCAACGTCGGAAAGGGAAATGCTCTGCGATGCGACAATGTGGATTGACGACAGGGAAAATGAATCCAATGTTCATCACTTGCCTTTCTTAAGTCGCTTACTGCGACGGCTGCTAGCCGCCTCAGAATCTTCTTTGTCGTTGTCTTTTCTGATCGAGTCAGATGAACTTTCGCAGCTAAGCTGACGTTTCAATGCCGTCTCTTTGAAGCTAGATGCCCGATTGTCTGGAGTGTTTTTGGCTGAAGAAGCGGGACTGTCAAATCGCTTAGGGTCGGGAGTAAAGCTTTTTGGCTCACTAGTCACACTGCGATTAACGCTCGTGAAACCAGAGTTCACAGAGGTAAATCCTCCAGAATTGACTGAAGTAAATCCTCCAGATGTCTGCGGTACGGGTGGTATGGCATCGGGCATTGGAGTGTCGCCATCTGTTTCGGTCTTGACTCCGATGATACTCGCTTGAAGGGCGTCCGAGGCATTTCGCGCTGGGGAGTCACCTCGAATGCTGAGAGGTGTGTTGGCATGGGATCGCTTAACTGGAGTTTGCGCAGGACTCGGGGTTAATGGACCGCCGTATTCCTGCTCCAGCTGTTGATGAACTCCAGGTTTCGCCAGGCGAAGATAGTCTTCGTATGGGCAAAGCCATCGCTGATAGGAGTTTTTGAGAGATGTTGAAAGTGAGGACATAATCTTGCCACTGTATCCCAGATCGCGGCCAATTTCTGCCCATTTCTTGTGCTTGCAGACCTTTTCAAAGCCGCCCCGCGACTCAACTGCTTTCTTTAACCTATAAAGATCAAGCGGCTTTTTGTCAACATAGGGCAAGCGATGAAGATTGGTGCCATGTTGCTTATGGAATTTTGAAAGGCCATCAAGATATGTGAGATTGGCGCGTGTACCTGCAACGTGTGAGCTGAATGTTCAAAACGTGGTCGAAAAGAGTGAAATACGTACTCCCTTCCACTGAGTTCAACTCTTGTTTTCGGGTCCTAAAATGGAATTTCTAAATAATTAGCACGAGTCACTAGGACAGCTATCGCGCATTGATAGCTTGAACGCGCTGGGAATGCGCCGAATTGTCGCACCTCGGTATCAATGGCAAAGTCTGGATTCCAGGAATCGGGTGGAACAATCTTGCAGATGCCAAAGTTCTTTGCTTCAGGGGTGATTTTCCGTAGATATTCGAAAGGATCTCGCCAGTCCTCTTCGGTGGGATAATATGTAGGTGCCTCTTGCAGACCGTGGGGGCGACTCTGCTTAACAACTGGTTCTCTGACTGCGGTAGGTTGTCCACGTCGCTCGACAGAGGTAAGGTCCAAAGGAGCGCTCGTGAGCGAGCTAAGGGGCGTCTGTGGATTGATCGGGTGGTAACCGTTAGAGTTCAGCTTGGGCTTCGGTTTCGATGAGGAGCCAGCGGTGGCACTGGGTGAGCTTCGCGTGCTTGCATTTGTGCTATGGGAGCCTGCAGGGGCTGCGGCGCCGACAGTTGGTACTGATACCATGATGAAATTGGACAGTGATGGTTCGATTGACGGCTAATAAGGAGAAACGTATTGGAGGTGTCGATCGAGCGTTACGGTTACGCGGCGTGCGTCGACTTCATACTCGGGCTGGCCGTATATCGTCAATGAATCACCGGCATCGCAGGCTATGAGGTCTCAATCGCGACAAGAAACCAGAGTTCGTATTTGATGAGACTGTTATTTAATACACAATCAAGTCGCTTCGAGTCCTGAGCCTGCACTGTAGAGTTAGTGGTGAGTTATACGTGATTGAACGATATGGAGAAGGGAGCACGAGGAAGCATCTACAACTAACATGGGGAAATGATACATACAAGGAACTCAATATAAAAAAAGGTTGTGTCCGTGCAAGACAGAATATCGTGGATTTGGAGTCAACGTGTTTTATGTTCTTTGTGGTGTTGGTACAAGAGCAAATAATGCTACTTGGCTGAGGCTGATGTTAAGGTAAGGTAATGAAAGAACCAAGAAGTGAGGAAGGAGCGGAGGGTGAAGGGTGTGTGTGAGTGGGAACGGAAGTTGGGAAGGTGGGAATGGGTCGAGGGAATCCCTAGATCTTGGAGGCGCGAGCGTCCACTTTCAGTTCCAGCGACGACAGAGAGAGAGAGATGGAGACGGACCTACGCACACAAAGGGAACGAGAAGAAACAAGGGACGAGCTGGACTGGACTGGACTAGGGTGCTGTGTCTGTGTGTGTGTGAACTGTGAAGGGAAGCCAGGGTGTGTACCTTAGGTGGGTTCCTAGTAAGTGTGCTAAAGTGGACGACATGGTACCTCTATTTAGCACATGTTGGCGCCAGGAACGCAAGTACCTACAGTTACAGTCACTTCACTGCCCTGTAGGTACGGAGGTCAGGGCCGGTGGGTTCGGACCAGTAAATACAATCATTACAGGGGTATATTGAGGCCATTACAACTTAAAAATGATCGCCAACCTATTTTATCTGTTCTCTACATCATTTCTCAATCGAACGATATCTCTTATAACCGATCAAGTCTTTGTTGATTGTTTCAGCAGTGAAAAACGCCGTCCTGATACAGGGACCCGAAAACTCATGTGGCGGACCCACTAGCGACGACATCCGGCCGGTCCAGTTGCCCCCATTACCGAGAATCACATCGTCGTCCACAAAAGTAGCATGTTGAGACAAAGAAAGATGTCAAGAGTTCTTTATTATTCGTTGAACGTGATGATACTTAGTCCAGGCGAGTCTGATATCGAACCTTGGCGACGCGACCTTGGCGAAGCTTCAGGAATAAATAATCACAGCCTTATGAGGCATATTGGTCACCATTGAACATCACCAGAATAAAAACATCAGCATCAATTGCACGTCAAATAGCATAGCACACAGCCTTCGCAATCTGACAAAATCACAATTTATTCTATCTTACGGCCACGTCGTCATGGAGGAGTAGGTATCCGAATGCGGCAGAGCATGGTGACATTGAGGAAGAAAAAAGAGAGTCACGCGCTGACTGGCATCATCATATTCCTTGTCGAGGGCAGTGTGGCTGTCTGTCTGTCCTTTGTCTGGGCCCCTAAAAGTCTTACGGCCACAGCGAACAAAAGGGCGGGTCCAGAAAAATTCCAATCTGATATCGAACTCTCAATCAACAGGGGTTAGTTAATAATTGACCACCAACGAACCAATCACGATGAGATGACGTTCAGCACAAACACCGGGGTCCTGGTCAGCATGATTGCGTGGGGAACCCGGGGCCGCACATGAATTTGGTATGGTTCAATCAAAGGTGAGAAGAGACAACTAGAGATTCTACAACTCGGCATATCTCGAACACCCAGGCTGAAGGGTTGAAATGTGATACAGGTATCTGATGTTCTACTATTCAAACAGGTTCATCTGCTGTTTCATAACCCAATCTTACATATGGTAAACAGAACGGGTCATCAATCTGGAACTGCCATCAAGCTTAGTGGAGAGTGACATACGCATTGATCAGAAATATGGTTGCATGACAAACTTATTTTGAACCTACTCATCTCACGAAATACGGGTATCTTCCCAACCAACGCCAAAAGCAATACCGAAGTATCCGTATAATAGGTACTTATATGTCCTCCTCGGCTTCAGCCTCAGCCTCAATCTCCTTCTTTGTCCGTCTCTTCTTCCTAAGCAATTTCGTAACCTCTTTCGGTCCCCTCACACGAAGTGTCAACTCTTTCATCATATCGCTCCAATTGATCTTCCCACCACAGCTGGGACACGTGCATGACAAGGGTAATAATATCGTCTTGTCCTCGTTTTTTAGTGCGTGCTTGCTCCAGCAGTTCAGATGGCCCATTGCTTCGCATCTGTCGTGAGGACACATTGGCTGTAGTCCTTTTCCCGACTCTAATGCTTCGTGGCAGTGAACGCACTCTCCTTCTCGTTCAAACTTTACTACATTGTTCGCCTTTTCGACATAGGGTTTTATAGGCGCGTAGTCAAGCGGCAATGCACTAATACCCCACGGCTCAAGCGAGCTGTCATCTGGTTGAAAGTCCGTGGTAATTTTGATACCTTCTCGTGGCGTCGCATCTTTCGCCTTGAGCCAATTATCCCAAGCCGTCTTAGCCTCTTTGACAAAGAAGTGTAGGGTAAGTGGCCAGCGTGCAAAACTTGACACACCGACGAGCAAATGAAGATTGGACACGACAGATCTCATGCTGTGAATAGGCTTTCTCGATTTCTTTTGGCCTTTTTTTCTAGGTGCTCGTGTGGTTAATCGTTCCTCTGTTGCTATGTGTGAGGTTATATGAGGATTCGTCAAAGCCCATCTGAAAAACTCAGTCAGCGTAAAATTTCACATATGTTGACCTGAACTCACTCAAATTTGAGAGCTGCGATGGAACTGGGAAATCCAGTTATCAGAATCATAACTTCCCATGGTCGTAATGTGTCTTTTGCTGTTCGTACTGCACCACCTTTTACCGTACCATTGTGCTGTTTTAAGCGTCTAGGGGGATGAGGCGTGGAGCCGATATAGATTGATGCATGTCTTTGTGTTGAACGGAGTACATATACTGCGTAGAGAGCTGGAATTGGTCTTGAGAGTTGGGACATGGCTGTGTGAATGTTGGAAACTTTTGATAATGTTTACTTGGTGTGGGCGTGAGTTGGAGGGGCGATGAAATGAATGACTAATCAAGTCATGATTCCTTGACCCCTTATACCATCACCAACAAACGAGCAATGAAGCCAGCCTATTATGATCATAGTAAACCGATGATTATTTTCCGAGACTCCTAGCCACATTCTACCGTGTCCTAAAAATACATCTACAACAGACCCTGCTTCTGCAAATCGTAGTAAACCTTCTCAGGCATCACATTACCCTCTCCATCCTCCATTTGCACCACACTACCCTCATCAACCTTTGTTCGCTTACTCTCATTCTGAATCTTCTCCCACAGCCGAACCGCCTCCTCAATACCTGTGATATCCCTGAAAAGTGTTGTGTTGGTGATACCCAGACACTTAAGACCGTAAATGTGTCGCGCTTCGTTGAAGTGCTTGTCAAAGGCTCGTCGTCCCATGTAGACGAAGTTTCCACAGATTTCGCATGGGAATTCAACGCCTAGACCGTGAAGACGGTATAGCCAGAAGGGAATTGGCTTGCCGTCCCAGGCAAGTGGGAGTTTGAGGGGGTTGTAAATTCGTTCCTCGCCGTCTTCGTCGTCGCCTTCACCTTCTTCTTGTGCCTCTTGGGGTGTTTCTTCGGCGTTGAAGAGGTTCTCCAGCTCTTGTGCGCGTTCTCGTTCTGTCATGCCTTGCTTGCGCTCCACGTTGACCTTAGTATCGCTTCGCTCGGTGCTCATGGCGCTAGCTAGTCGCTTCACTCTGTACTCTCGCTCTGCGACCGCGCGCTCTTTTAGTCGTGTCGCTGATACGCCTCCTGCGCCATTGGCAGGGGACTCCTCCTGGCGCTGTTTTCGCTGCTCTGCTGCCTTGATGTGCTTTCGCCCTGTCAAATGGTTCTTGTAGACATTTTCATTCTTGAACTCCTTCTGACAGTCTTCACACCACACAGCATCTGCTGAGCTGGTCTCCTTGGCGGTGGCGTTCGTTGAGGCAGCGTCCTTCTCCCAGCCCTGGATCTCGTCGCTGTCCCATGCTGTTTCGAATTCTTGGTCGAACGATGCGAGGACCTTGTCCACATTTTCCAGCGGTCGGGTTCGTCGCATGAAACTTTCGAGGTATTCCGCCAGTTGACCAACATACTTGAAGTACTGATCCGTCAACTTGTTTGGTCGTGTGACACCGCCGTGTCCTGGTGCAAAGTTGTCGAACGTCTCGAGGTATTGGAGATATGTGAGTCGTCTGACGTTGGGAAGGTTCAGGTAACCCTCGTGGCATCTGGTTAGATCGAAAAATCGTCCGTAGGCTTCCTCTCCAGAGAAAAGAGTGTCAACCAGAGATGGCATTGGCTCTCCATCTGATCTCTTGACCTGGTATCGCTGTTCCGAGTTTTCGGCTTGCTCGTAGGGGTATCTTTCATGATGATCACGGACGTCTTTAAGTTGCTTGTAGAACTCGGCGAATGGGTCGCCTGTACCGATCTGCTGGATCTCTTGTGCTCGAGCACCAGCTTCGTCTTTGTAGATGTTGAGAAGGCTGTTCGACTGGACTTGAATCTGGTCTAATAATTGAGAAATCTCATGATCTCTGTTGAGGCGATCACGAATCTGAACAGTTAGCGAGCGAATTCTCAGACGTTAGGTGCTACTCACATGTCTAGGCTCATCGCGAATGCGATCTGCGATACCTTGCTCAAGACGCTCTAGATCCTCATGGATATAGCGCTGCTCCTCGAGAACAAGCATTTCGGCTAATGTGCAGTATACGGGTTCTCAAAAATATCAGCAAATGAGAAATACCACAATTCTCAGTTGTGATGGTAGATGAATGAGATGAGCTTGATGCTGTTAAAAAATTACGGAGCTGCGCCTGTCGCGAGTTTCAGTGGCGTTCAGGCGCGTATTCACCTACCGAAGAATATCCGGCGCGCGTGTTATGTCTTTGCTCTAAAAGTTTAGTTACAGGCCAAAACTTTGACCCCAGAAAAAGCCCCAACTTCATCGCGAAGCGTCATTCTTTCATCTGTCGCAAATATCATCAGAAACAACCGCAAACATGGCTGAAGCTGCAGGAGGAATTGACCGAAAGGCCGAGGAGAGGATGGAATTTTCCACCTCCAAGGAGGTTACCGTCCATCCTACATTCGAGTCCATGTCACTGAAGGGTATGTCACAAGACTCCAAGAAATGACCTAGCTAACAGTTTGCAGAGAACCTCCTTCGTGGAATCTACGCCTACGGATACGAGTCGCCTTCTGCCGTTCAATCTCGAGCCATCGTCCAGGTCTGCAAGGGTCGTGATACTATCGCTCAGGCTCAGTCCGGTACTGGAAAGACGGCTACCTTCTCCATCAGTATGCTGCAGGTCATCGATACCGCTGTACGAGAGACACAAGCTCTGGTCCTGTCGCCGACACGAGAACTGGCTACCCAGATTCAGTCCGTTGTTATGGCTCTGGGCGACTACATGAACGTGCAATGTCACGCTTGTATTGGAGGAACCAATGTTGGAGAGGATATCCGCAAGCTCGACTACGGCCAGCACATCGTCTCTGGTACCCCAGGCCGTGTGGCCGATATGATTCGACGACGACATCTCCGTACTAGACACATCAAGATGCTGGTTCTTGATGAAGCTGATGAGCTTCTCAACAAGGGATTCCGAGAGCAGATCTACGACGTGTACCGATACCTCCCCCCTGCCACCCAGGTCGTGGTCGTCAGTGCCACTCTCCCCTACGATGTGCTCGACATGACCACCAAATTCATGACCGACCCCGTTCGCATTCTCGTCAAGCGTGACGAATTGACCCTCGAAGGTCTCAAGCAGTACTTTATCGCCGTCGAGAAGGAGGACTGGAAGTTCGACACCCTATGTGATCTCTACGACACCCTCACCATCACGCAAGCCGTCATCTTCTGCAATACCCGCCGTAAGGTCGACTGGCTCACCGATAAGATGCGCGAGGCAAACTTTACTGTCAGCAGCATGCACGGAGACATGCCTCAGAAGGAACGAGACAGCATTATGCAGGATTTCCGCCAAGGCAACAGCCGAGTTCTTATTTCGACTGATGTGTGGGCTCGTGGTATCGATGTTCAACAGGTCAGCTTAGTTATCAACTACGACCTTCCCAGCAACCGAGAGAACTACATCCACCGTATTGGTCGTAGCGGTCGATTTGGTCGCAAGGGTGTTGCTATCAACTTTGTTACTACCGAAGATGTGCGCATTCTGAGAGACATTGAGTGTAAGTTTGTATATCCTTGGTTCTGAACGAAGCTGACTTTTTAGTGTACTACTCTACCCAGATCGATGAGATGCCTATGAACGTTGCCGACCTCATTGCGTAAGCGAGGGGCTATTGATCAGCTGCATCATTCAAGAAGAAAGGAACGCCGCGTCGAGAGGACGTGGTGAAAAGCATGGAGGAAGGGGGCCGTGTACTATGCTTAGTAGGTTCCCATTATCTCGCTTCTGTTGATATTGACTAATCCAACCAGATTCAAAGTGCAACAGTTAAACAGATTGTCAAAAACAGATGTTGGGGGCATCAAAACGACCCTGATTTCGGGCCATGTAGCAAAAGAATAAAATCAACAGAATCAGTTCTTCCGACTTAACCTTCGTATCGCCTGAAGCTTCCCAATGTGTATAAACTCCACTTAATAATAAAATATGTTCAGTCATTCTGACTTATCTATCTGTCGCCCCAAGTTTCCTATTTCGTATAAGCACCATCTTGATCCGAAGTGGGTGTGCCAGTTGTCCCGCTAGACTAAGATCCTGGTAACAGCCGCATTGCAATTTTAACGTTTTGAAACGGTTATCACGGACGAGAAGCTTGAATCTTTTACGTGATGGATTGCTTTTTTTGTGATCAGCATTAGATCTTCCCCACGGGGTAAAAAGAATGTAACATTATCACAATGTTTGGACTATTCTCACACTGCCAGGCTCGTTCTTTGAGTGCTTGACGTCTCTTTTACCTCTAAGACCTAAGTAGCTGTACATCCGGTGGCTGCAGTTAGCATGTACATTAAGCCCAGGTACATGGCGCTACAGATTCTTCCACCACACCAACCAGAAACACACTTTTCTTTAGCATTGTTTCTCTGAATGCAAGTAATCTAATGTTTCTAAAATATACCCAAATCCAGTTTAATCATGAGACGACAAGATGATTTGCCGGACCGTATATGTAGACTCATATCACCGACGTCCTTATCTAACACCGAACTAACTCATGAGTTGGAGGAGCTGATAACAAGCCTCCTCCTCGCAGCCGAGACATGCCCGTGCCTAGACCCGGAATCTCCAAATCGCCCACGCTATACTGAAAATGGTATATATTTTGCAACTGTAAGAATGCGGAGATCTCCTCGCAAACAGGGATGAATGCATTCGATATCTGGGGTAATAGATAAGTGACCAGTATATAAGACTGACTATCTCCCATACACTCAATCATTATCAGACTTGATAAATCGACCTATTCACTATTTGTCTCTGCCAGAGAATGCTCACAACCCTTTACACTTATTATCCGACCATCGACTCAAGCTCTGGCGTACCATGGAGAAAGCCACACCAATGAACCAAGCTGAACGCGATGCCCTCGATCTCGCAGCCCTCGGCCATGAGCAAGTCCTCACCCGAAAATTCAGCATGGTGAGCATGCTATCACTGTCCTTCTGTATCCTCGGAACATGGGCCGTCTGCGCACAATCCCTCGCAACCGGTATCGAAAACGGTGGTCCAGTCACTTGTCTCTGGGGCCTTGTACTCGTTGCATCTTGCAATGTTTGCATTGCCATGTCGCTGGGTGAGATGTGCTCTAGTATGCCTTCTGCTCTTGGACAGGCCCTTTGGGTTGGAAAGCTTTGGAAGACGCAGGCTGGAAGGTTTGCGAGTTACATGACGGCTTTTATAAGTGTGTTTGGATGGTGGTGCCTCACTGCTTCTGTGGTGGCTTTCATGGCAGAGTTCTTGCTATCCATGAAGCTCATCTTTGACCCTGAGTGGACAGAAGGCAGCAAAGGCTGGGTTCTCTTCCTGGTCTATACCGGGATCAACATCTTCTTCACCTTTGTCAACTACGTCGGATGTCGATCAGAAACGTTCCTCCCTCGCTTCAACAACTTCGTCGCCCTTGGTTTCGGAGCACTCTTCGTCGTATTTTGTCTAATCCTCCCGATCTTTGTTGGAACAAAAACCAACCTCGAGTTCCAACCAGCGAAATTCGTCTTTGGAGGGTGGATTAACAATACCGGCTGGGCTGATGGCGTTGTTTGGTTCCTTGGTCTCGTCCAGGCTGCTTACTCTTTGACTGCTTATGATGCTGTCCTTCATATGGTTGAAGAAATCCCTGCGCCTCGACGAAATGCCCCAAGAACCATGATTCTGGCTATCGTCCTCGGTGCTGTTTCAGGCTTCCTCTTCTTGGTTGCTGCTTTGTTCTGCATCCAAGACTTGTCTGCCATTTTGAACCCTCCCACCGGCCTCCCATTTATTGAACTCGTTCAGAGTGTGGTTGGTCCCACAGGAGCTTGTGTGTTGATCACCTTGTTCGTATTCAACGGCTTCGGTCAGGGTGTTGCTTGCGCGACATCATCCTCAAGACTGACATGGAGTTTTGCTCGTGATGGTGGTCTTCCTTACGCAGAGTACTTTACCTATGTTGACCCATACTGGCAAGTTCCTGCTCGTGCTTTGATTCTCCAGGGAGTTATTACCAACCTCGTTGGTCTGTTGTACCTCTTCTCAAGCACTACCCTCTCGGCTATCTTCAGTGTTAGCACCATTGCTCTCACAATTTCATACGCCATCCCTATCGCTGTCTTGATGGTTGTTGGCCGAGACAAGTTGCCTTCAGGAGGAGAGTTTGGTCTTGGCAAACTTGGACCAGTTCTCAATGTTGTGTCCATCATTTACACTACCATCACCTCAATCTTCTTCTTCTTCCCCGGATCGCCAAACCCCGCCGCGTCAGATATGAATTTCGCTATTGCTGTGTTTGGAATTATGCTCATAATTTCTCTGGCTTTCTGGGCTGTCAAGGGTCGCAAGTCTTTCTTGAAGCTTGAGGATTTGTCTGATGCTGTTCTCTATGGCTTGGGAGAGGATGTACTGCCAGGAAATGTAGAAATTCCCGAAAAGAGTTAAAAGATCGAGATAGCTGTATAGAGTGACAAATGGATTAAGTATCAAAATATTGTATCATTATAAGAATTCTGCCACCTCTGGATCTCCGACTGTCTTTCCTCTCGCGATGGCTGCTCTCTCAGCTCTCTCAGATGTTTCGTCATATTCCTCACTTATAGCTTCCCCTAAACAATCCCACTTATCATCCTTAACATAGATTTGTAGTCCCCTGTACCAACCGACAAGATCTTGCCTGAAACTGGCCGCATTCTTGTTGACAAGCGCACTAAGAAGCTCTGTTGCTGTTGACGAGTCTCTTTGTTCCACTGCCTCATGGATATCCTTGAGAGTTGACATATGGCGCTCCAAGTCGCGGATCAATAAGTCAAAATAGAGTTTGAGGAATTCCATTTCATCGCAACCCTGTTCCATAAGCAAGATCAAAGTGCCCAGGGCAGTTTCACCAAAGCGATCCCGAAGTTGTGGGTCAATATTTTCAAGGTTTTGCTCTACAAGATAATTGGCGACATCAGGGAAGTTTCTGGGGTAAGCTGCGTGATGAAGGATACTCTGTCGGTTAGAATCAACGGCAGTTAGCGAGGCACCTGCATCAATGAGAGCCTTCAAGGCGGGCACGTTTCCCTCATTCGTTGCTCTCAATACCGGTGTGAGACGGTTATGATCTTTCGCTTCAAGATCAGCACCATGGCCTCGTAGAAGTCCAATTATCTTTTCAGCCTCTTGTGGGTCCCATTGTTCTCTCTTTGCGAGGGAGTATAGGGGAGTTTCGCGGTATTGATCGGTTTTTGATACAGACGCTCCAGCCTCGAGTAACATCCGGACACATGCTGAAGGCGCAAACTTTGTAGCAGTATGCAGCGCAGTCAAGCCATTTATGCCGCTTTGATCAATGTGTCGCCGACATTCATCATATTGCAATAGCTTCTGCATCATTGCCTCACGTCCCTCTAAAGCAGCTAGCAGGAGGGGGGTTCTGCCCGAAGCATCCTGTTGATTCATGTCCGCTTTGGCCGCTCTCAGCTGTTCAAGTCCCTCAAAGTTGTTGTTATAAACTGCAAAGTGAACTGGAGCCCACCCAATTTCGTCAGATTCATTGATAGCCCATGGTTGCTTTCGTAGTGCCTCCTGCACTCCACCTTGTGCTGCGGCCATATGAACTTCGGTTGTGACCACCTCCTCCCAATCATGAACAAACGACAATGCTTTATTAATTACTTTACTTATGGCAATTCCATCGTCTATGCGCCAGTTGAGCCTATAACCCACCTGTCTGTATCTTGTTAGTGTTTACCACGGCCATACAAGATGCACACAAACCTGGGTAGCCCCTGGCGCGGTAAGATATTCTCCCACAATCTGAGGAGGATTTCCATAGATTCTGAACTCTTCCAAAGCGAAGCTATCTAAATGTTGCGTCAGTCAATATATCACATGATGATCAATCTAGTAACTTACCGTCAACAGGTCAAAACCAGATTCAGTTCTGTCATCTGGAAAGTATGCATGTCCGTCTCTAATACGGCTTTCCAATAAAGACGGTGTACTGATTATTTTCCAATTGCCCTCGGCATAACTGAGATCTCTGGATGGACGCAGAGAGCAGCTAACACTTGGTCCTCTATAAGCCTGAAAAGAGAGCATTCCTGCCCAAAGCCATTTGGGGAGGGTTAGAGTCAACTCAACACCAGAATTAGACCTACACTTGCAGTGACAAGTCTTTTCCGTGTTCTTGTATTGAACGAGCCAAGAACCGAGTAGATATCTTGCCCATGCACCGTTATGTTCTCGATGACTCTGATGACAATGACAGTGGCAGTTTGGGTCACGAAAACGTGAACGAGTGCCAATCGGTTGAATTGCCGTTACACTGACAAAGCTTTCCTCTTTCATAAAAACGCTCCGACCCGGAGTAGCTATCGAGGACGACCTTGAGATATCTGTCGCATCACGGTCCTCCATCATTGATAGACCTGGTTGTGCGCTTGCTGTGTCGCGCTCAGGTGCAGGATGGGATTCCTCAGGTAGTCTTGGTAAAGCCTGGGATCTATGATGTGTCTCTTGCGTATAGCAATTCAATTGCTGTGTCACACGATGAAATAGTCTGTTTATATGTTAGCAGAAACAGGCACCTAGTTCAGAGCCATAAGCACTCGCATTTCCTGTCTCGTATTCCCTCTGTCTACCATTGAAGACATTCGGAAAGTGATGGCCATATGAAGATTGGACTTGGTAGCCTGAGCTCTCTCTCGAAGCTCCTCAATTTTGCTGGCTTCCGAGAACCACTTCACTTTGTCTGTGTAGCGCTTTGGATCATGAGCCTTGCGTGAACGCGAGTACCTTTCCACGATCTCGTTAAGTTCTTCCAGGATCTCTTCAAGTTCTTGGATGGTCAAGTCAACTAGTGGATGCTCTATAATTTCATGAGCCTTTTCCGCTGGCATTATTGGATCTGTCTGTTCTTTTGCTTGCATGATGAAGCAATCAATCATGAGTATCTGTTACTATATCAGAACAAGAGTTATCCGTTGAAGAAAAGACAACTTGCCTCCTTTCTTAGTTTATCACACTGCTTCTTCATATCGGAATTCTGGCGTAGAAAGTCAATGGCCTTGAGGGTACCTTTAACCGCTTGTACCAGAGCGATGGAGCTTGCAAAGGCCCCAATAATCTCGAGGCCTGACATTACGGAGATCAAACTGTCAGAGCCGAGTTGCAAGTGATCAGCTTCGTTCGAAATGATTGAGAGTTAGATGAAAGAAGAAAGGAGAGGTCGCGAATACTAATCCGCGAGAGCCTAACCAGGCTGTGCTGGTGTGAGGCACATTTCTGCTGAAAGGTACCATCCAATAACCAAGATAGGTGTCAAAAGCTGAAAGATCGGACATGCATGACCAACACCAACTGCTACCAAATCAAGTTACAACCAATTATTTTCGCAGTGCATACTGCATGTGCATAGCCCAACACAGCCGATTCAAAAGGTGTTAAGACACACAGCCAGAAGCTTATAAATAATATATATACTTCAAGTAGTTGGACGCATCCTGCATATTGGAGTGTAGCTATTTTGTTTTCTTCACGCTCAAACGCCGGTGGTGTAAGTTGATGAAGCTATTCATAACCTACCCGAGACTTCACTTGGGCAACTATCTGAGAACGCCTCCAGCTGGTATTTGAGCTGATACAAACAAAAGAAACGACCAAGTATCAGGTACATTCCTATATTTACAATTCGAGACTGAATGCACCTCAAGTAAACGTATATTTCTGTCAATTGAGACATGTGTGATCTCCCTGCTGCACAGCCACTCAACTCATACGCGCGGCAATGTTTGATCACCTATATGCCTATTCTTAAACACGATATAAAACAAGACCCGTGAGAAGGAACAACAATTGATTCCAAATATAAAAAACATTGGCCCTCAGATCGATGCAGGTACAGAAAATAGTTGCGCCCATCGCTTGAACTTGACCTGAATGTCAAAACTGCTGTCTGGGCTTGGAACTGTCTGCTCTGGGATATTGCGTCAACAAAGGAACCCCCATATGCATGAAAAAAGGCTGAAGTAGGATGAGCACGTCCTAGCGTACATTGACAGATTGTTTCAGATACATACGCCATTTAGATCATCCTCATTTTAGTCTTGATTGACGGTTATCCTTCAAATGTTGGTCCAAGTTACACTCTCGGGCCTATTGCTCAGACGGAACTCAGCGCTCAGGGATGGCTGTTTTGCTAAGTTAATCTCAGGAGCGTAGTGTTTGGTCATTCTAATGTCATCATAAGTCTGAGGGCTTAAGTCTTTCACGAATTGAGAAATTGTTCAAGTCTTCTCATCTCCCTGACGTAGCGATCGCTCGTGCCTCGATCCATCTTCATCTAGACTAAACCTTCACGACTCCTGCAGGAACGCCAGTTTCAGTTCTTACATCTCCCGGAAACAGACAAGCTTCGATCTATCTTGCATCAGAATGTCTTTCCCCCAACGCAACGATCCCTTTTTTCGAGGTCCGAGTCAGCCAAATGTCGCAACGCAGCCTTGCAGAAAAAAACCTCCGTTAGTGAGGACACAAACCAAAACAACCCGTATTATGAAACTCAAGCGAGAAAGTCTAAAAGTGACGAGAATAGTCTAGGTTACCGGCTCTCTGGTCGACAATGCAACGAAGCGAGCGTGCGCGCAACGGATCATCGGGGGGCACGTCTGTTTCTGGCCATGGCTGAAACGGCCGGGATGAACCATGCGAGGTCTTCTCGAAAAAGTCGTTGGAATTCTAGGGGGGAATAATAGGCGTACTGTACCTGGAAACGTTACGGCACAGCAGAGAGAAGGGTGTGAGCCGGTTAGATTTGATATGGTTGATATTCGGATAGGTTTCTAATATCGTGCATGGGAATGGGTTGACATACAGCATGGGAAGATGCACTTCTGCGGCACGACAAGTCCCCAAAGTACGGGAAAACGTGGGTAATTACAGGGGATTAATTAATTACTCCCTCATGAACCCTGGTACTGTAAAGATTGTATCTTGGCCCTTTCCATTCTCTCGGTGACTCGGTCATCAATTCTCACATGCATTCCCATCCTCAGCTCGGCTACAATATCAGATCCAATAAGGTGGGTTAAGTTACGAGACTACGGATACCTACTCTAGGTGGATGAATGGATCAGATCAGATCATTGCAGCGCGAACTGGAGATCAAAGCGCAAGAGTCATGCAAGACAAAACCGTCCAGAGTCTGGGGCACGGCACAGAGACGGTTCTGTCTCTAGGACAAGCTAGTTGAACCTAATAGCAAAAGCCCAACGCCACCACATGGTGTATCGTATACCAGGCTGACTGAGAGTTCAAGAGAAGGACAGACGGCGGAATATTGCCATGTGGGATCAGAAGGTGTAGTATCTAACCATCTTAGCTACTGTAACTAACTTAGCAGGTGAACAGCGCCGGTCAGTACTGTAATGTAATGAAATCAACCGATGTTCGGGGAAGAAATCCGGTGACAGGGGCTTTTATTGGGGAGACATGGTATTTATGAAAGTTGGTAAATGACTTGTGATAAAAACAGCGCAAAATGCTACAGCTACATACGACATAGCAATACATACTACATAGATATACGACCTGACTCTTTTGCCGTCCGTCAGTACTGCAATATCGGCCAAGGCAAGACAAGTGAAGGACCCTGCGCCGTCCGTTCGACCGAGCAATCGTGCTGGTGTATTCCGTAGAGTGGATAGAATATGCAAGATTGAGTGCTTGCCAAGATTTAAGACAATTCTTTAGTTTAGCGTAGGTTCGTTCTATTATGTTGATCACTGACAAAGTTGTAAATATTGAGTTTTATCGGGTCGTTGAAAATGTCCGTCGACTGGAATGTAAAGAAGCGGCAGTTATCACATTCGTGAGCCCTTCTCCCGCGCTTCCATTCGATGATCCCCTAATCTCGCTGTGCTGTTGGACTCTTGACTTTCCTCATGAAAAAAAAGGTTCCGCTCTCCGCTAGCCAGGAACGAAGAAGACCAGGATCAAACGAGTTGGAAAACCCCCCCGGCGAAGTCCCAAAATGGCTTGGGTCCGCCGGGGGAAGACGATCCGGCCCGATGAATATCAAGGGTTGGAACCATTCTTGGTACCGGGCTTTTTGTGTTATTATTTTTTTTCCCTATCGTCATTCGAAAGAAAGGAAAAGTTCTTTTGCTTGTCGGGTCATGAGTTGTGGATACTCGTAAATATTAGATCGACGATGTTGTCAAGGTCAAGGTACGTAAAGAATATCCAAAACAAAAGACGCGCGTGCAATATGAGAATACATTAATCATGATAAGTGCTTTGTATTTGAAATAAAGTTGTAATGTTATGAAAAAAAGCAATGTCACCAAAGAAAATCATGCTCGTGCGTGCGGGTGAGGCGCGGATTGACGATGCACAACATTAAAAGACAGCCTCGCACAGACAGACTTATAATAGCCCACGCTATTACTATCAGGCGACCAATAACCGACAGAGCCACTTGATGGGCAGAAGCTTGATGGAAAGAGAAGCCGTTATGAGCAAAAGAGATACAGCCTGAGAGATTACCCCTGACTTGTACACACTTTCTAGTTCCGGGTGATTTACCAGGTAAATTGTCTCCCATGTCTAGTGTGCGTTCCTTTGGGTCCTGTAGGGCCAAAGAGGCAGGCCGACCGTAAGCTATTTGAATAATGACCCGCGGTTGTTACTCCGATGGGATGGTCTACAGGATGGTCTGAGCTTGGTAGATCAGTTAGTGACTAAGGTTTACGTATGTATGGAGAATGAATTTGCAAAAAGATCCTGGAATTATTAAGACGGGATCGACAAGAACTAGTAGATCATAGAAGGTATTTATGAGATGTCCGAGTCAGATGAGGTAAGATGTAAGATATGGGATAAAGCACAAATTCGGTTCTTGCATTCGTCCCTGAATACCTATGTACATACCTATCTGGGCATGACAGGGTTATCCATGCACCGGGGAAGAACAAGGGTTCGAATGTGACAGTGTGATTGTGCCTGGTAAGCTTGCATAGAAAATCGCAGGGCTTGACAGCAAGCAGCCAACGATTGAACATACTCTTGGGTGGGTGGCATTGAGGCTGACTCGGAAATCTCACATACCTGAATAGGACGTTGCTGAGATACAACGAGTCAAGTAATTCTCTTCTACTGCATCATTGTAAATATATCACAATTGATCACACTGCATATTATGTCTCATTTATTTTATCTTGGTTCGGTAAACTGAACCGTAGCCGTGTCCATACGGCCCGTGTTGTCTCTGATGCCACGTGCGGTTCCGTCCCATGCGCGCATCCATTTATCCATGTGCTGTGGAATTGAAGTGGAGTTTTAGTGAAAAGAAGCAACTTGAATAGGACCATGTTGGTTATGAACAGATAGATATCAACACAATTAATGAAGTAAACAAACAAATATTGAGAGACTGTTTGCTTGGTTGGTGCAAGTAAACTCAATACCATACCTCATTATAAATACCTAAAGTAAGGTAATTGGTTGGTGATCATCAACACCACTTTCCTCTCATAATATGCTGTATACAGGCATCCACCAAATTGTATTGACACCTTTGCTTTTTTCTACTCCTCCAACATACTTCGAATCATGCCCTTCTTGGCAAATCCTGCTATTCGGCAGTTTCCACAAGTTAGGTCAGCCATTTCTTTTTTCTCTTTTCTTTTTCTAGCCACTTTCCTCTTTTCGCTTGGCATTCCGACCGATTGGTGTTGTTTTTTATCGTACACTATTCTTTAGGTAGCTAGCACATGCACATAGCACACAGCACACATAGCACAAAATACCCTGTGTGAATTAGGTATCTTGCCTGCCGGCCGGTGAAAGTTTGTTTGATAGGTTCATTGTGGAGTTGATCTCGTACGTGCGATATTTTGACGTTCTGGAATGTCTTACATTAGGGAAGTCTACTCACGATAATTACCAGCTTTTATCGCGTTTAATTGTCTCGCTTCGTGCCGATCCCTTTCCGAGGCGATTAATACGACCAAGAAAAAAGAAATCTGCTGCGACGTTGACGATTGCTCTCGCACTCAACAAATCTCTATCATCACAATTAGTGCTTTATCTTAGCTGGTCCGTCAACCCGCTAACATCGTGGACTGGTTCTGGTTATGCAATCTGGTTGTCTGGCAGAGTACGGATAGTACTGGTCCAGCGCGCTTAGCTTTGCAGGCTGTCATGATCTTCCATGACTCGTTGCGTCCATCTCATTTCCGTTCTCTGGCTCTCCGTCAATCAATCAGAACGAGCCGTCTCCAATAGTTAGTCTGTCTAGCTGATTTTGGCTGTTCAACAAGGCTGCCCACCCATCCGTCTGTCAGTTAGCATCCTGCAGCCAGGTAGCTGCAAGCTGCAGCTGCAGCAAGGGTTCCCTCTAACTCTCATTCGCCTTTGGCTTCCTTTTCTCTAGCCAAAACCGAATCAGCCTTGTTTACCTACAGACACTCCGTATTCTGTCTGTACGAGAGAGATACGCCATTGCATCATAAAAATAATTGACAACTTGCGCCGAGAATATTGGCGATTTCATAAGATATCGAGCTTGAATGGAGCCCGCTTCATAACTTATCCCCAGTTTTGAACTTATTAGCGAGATCAACAACCTTGTACAAAAAAAGTTGCGTTGCGACTCGGAGCGTAACCCGCGAAATGCCAGAAAAAGAGTCAAGCAATTGGATATTCGCCGAAAACAGTTGACTCGTGAATCTGATTCAAGCTCAGCAACCGTCGAATCCTACAAACAAGCGTAAAAACGGACAGCCCCCAAAATCAACAGCCGCACAGAGTACAGCAGGATCCTTTCAACATCAATCCATTACTGTGGATCCGTCTACTCCCTGTGCGATCGCCGGACGGACTCAGGGGCCCCGAACGACGCTCGGTCACCTCCAACTCTCGTAGCCTGTAGGTGCGCAGTAACTTGGGCTTGGGCCGCTGTTGGGTCTAGCTCCAAGCCTTCAAGCCCCCGAACCCCCGCAGAGGAGTCGAGGGTCTACCCCCTGACGCCTCTTTTTTTCCTTTGGCTCGTCCATCAACCTGTAAGGGTAGGGTCCTTGGTACCGGTGTGGATACGCCTTCTACTTTGCTCTGCTCATCTGGTTCCGAATCGCCTAGGCCTCCCTGGTCTGGTCTTCAGTCAGGTCAGTCAGTTCACTTCACTCGGGTCTGTCTGTCTTATTGTTAGTTCAGTTGATGTCTCTCTGCTCTGGGCTCCGTTCCTCAAAAGCACCGCACCCCGTCTTCTTACCCCCATCCCCTTCCCTCTTGTCTCTCTCCCATTTTCTTTCTGTCCTGTCGGCCTGTGTTTTGCCTCGTTAATATAATTCAATCAATTTTGCTTCTTGGATACTGATTCAAGACCTGTCAGATCTCAATTGCTACTCCCTTGCATCAAAGACACGAGGTCCAACGCCCGCGCATCCCGCGCAGTCGCTATCGAATCATTTCTCGCTTCGTTCCGATCCTCGACGCACCTACGACAAACCAGACGCACGACGCTCGTCCCTTTCTCCTACCTATCACTCACCTTTTGGGCTGCTTCCGCTTTGCTCGCTCGCTCGTTCGCGCGCCCACGGACCTTTCCCCTCCAGTCCACTATAGACTTAGAGGCCCCACCCTCCCCGAAGCAAGCCTCAGCTCTCTCTCTACTTACTTTCTCTTCTGGTCTTCTCTATTAGCTCAGATCAGAATTTACCAACGATCAAGACACGAATTTAATCGAATTTGTACAACAGCTGTGTAACCCTATCTTCCGAAAAGCCCGTCAAAATGGGTTTGTTTTCTCGCAAAGACAAGACGCCAAAGAGCGACCAGGCTATCAACACCTCTCAGTCAAATGTGAGCGTTAACTCGCACTCCTCGAGCTTGAGATCGCCTGCTGCTGGCGCCAATCGCAATGCCCTCAACCGAACTTCAGCTGCTAGCACAGGTCCCTTGTCACCGGTCAAACTTCCAAAGATCGACCTCCCTCGACCTCCCGACCCTCAGCTCGACCCTGCTGGTTACTTGAAGAGTCTTGGTGCTGTGAGAGAGCGCAGCAAGGTTATCACAGACAAGGCCCTGAGCAATGGATTGAAGCATTTTGATGTGGATATGAGCAAGTTCCCTGACGTTGTTACTTTTGTTACTGGCATTATTAAGGTATGTTGCGACAGCGATAATGGTCAAGTTGATTGCATAACTAACAGCTTATAGCGAGACTACGACGCTCCTTTCCATAGCATTCCCAGCCACGGTCGATACCAGCACTTTGCTGTTGGCGGCCGAGATCGCATCGCCCAGCTTCTTTCCACCTGGCCTACCAATGTGGACAACACAGAGCGCTGCCGACGTCTGATCGATCTTTTCCTAGTCAGTGTGCTTCTAGATGCTGGCGCCGGAACTTCCTGGACCTATAAGAGCAGCGAGAATGGTCGCGTATACAGAAGGTCAGAGGGTATCGCAGTTGCCAGCTTAGAGATGTTCAAATCCGTGAGTACATATCTTCTGTCGCATAATAGACAGGTACTAATATTAGCAGGGATTGTTTTCTGGAAACCCCAACAACAAATTCCAAGTTGACAAGGATGGTCTCAAGACTCTTACTGTCGAGAAGCTCTCTGCTGGTCTTCAATCAAAACCAGGCAACGAAATGACCGGTATGCAAGGTCGCACTGATCTTCTGATCCGCCTCGGTGAAGCTTTGGCTGCCAAGGACGATTTCTGGGGCTTTGAGGGTCGCCCTGGATGCTTAATCGGTATGCAACTCTAAACGCTTATTGCGACAAAGCTAACCTAATATCTTTTAGATCATCTTCTTGGCCACCCCTCAACACAAGCATCATCCATGCTTATTGTTCCCCTGCCCGTACTGTGGAACTGTTTAATGTCTGGCCTCGCTCCTATCTGGCCTGCAAACCGAACCGCGATCAATGGTGTTTCCCTTGGCGACGCTTGGCCATGTCAGGCTATGCCTCAACCTGGCGCATCTCCAAAGGTTTCCGCTTTCCCTAACAGCTCTAACGCCGCCGCTTGGGAGTCTATTCTACCTTTCCACAAGCTCACCCAATGGCTTACCTACTCGCTTATGCAACCCATGCAGCAGCTCCTCAAGATGCACTTTGCCGGAACGGAATTGCTCACCGGTCTTCCCGAGTACAGAAACGGTGGTCTTTTCGTCGATATGGGTGTTATGAACCTGAAGAAGGATGATTTAGAGAGAGGTCTCCAAAACTACAACGAGTGGGTGCAACGGACAGGCGCAAAGGGTGTTGAGGTAGCACCCCTGTTTGAACCCAGCGATGATGTTATCGTTGAGTGGAGAGGTGTCACAGTCGGTTTTCTCGATATGCTATGCGTCGAGGTTAACAAGGCGCTCAAGCCAGAGCTTGGTGGTAGTGAATTGACTTTGGCGCAGTTGCTAGAGGCTGGTAGCTGGAGGGTAAGTTCTCACCCATCAAGAAATGATCAACATACACTAACACGAACCAGGGTGGCCGTGAGATTGCTGAAATCAACAGACCTAATACCAAGGAGCCCCCGATCCTGATTGAGAGCGATGGCACCGTATTCTAAGGCTTTTGTGGCTTCATATTGAACTCCCCCTTCTTGGATGTATTAACTGATATGAACATTACGGAACGTGAAGAGGTATACTTGGGATAGAAGGAGAGCGGGTGGAGACTGAGCTTCAAGTTTTTATAACTCTCTTCGAAAGCATCAGCATTTTTCTATTATCCATATCCATTATCAGAGGATGAGAGATGGCCCGAATCAAAAAGGGCATATTAGGGGTTTTATTACTACTACTACAGTACAGTACAATGAATTGGCAAAAGAGCTGCGGGTGGAAAAAGGACCTTGGCAGGGTTTTGCCTAGTTTATAATCGAGACAAGTCGTTAAAGGCGTTTGTTCACGCTTAATCATCTGAGTTGTCACTTCATTTTTGGTGTTCTAATTACATCGATAGATACATGCTGAATACATATCCAGCGCCTGTCATCCATGCAGAAGCTCCTTTGTATCTCCCAGTACATCATTTCGCTCCCCTCCAATGAATGCTATTATACAGTCCCTGATCCAATTGAACAGTGTACATGTTATCCTTATTTTACAGTTGAGTTGGTTCATACAATTGCTCATCGCTTGTACTTCTTCTCAAACTCCTCACGCTCCAACTTTCGGCGCATCTGCTCCAGCTTTTGAATCTGCTCCTTTCGCTGCTTCTCGGCGCGATCCTCAGCAGTACCGCTGTAGTTGTTTGTCATGTTTCCGATTTGATCAGACATTCCCTTCTTCATGTCATCCACGCTGTTGGTCAGACGCTCACGGAGACCCTCAATACCAGTAGATTGAACAACTCGGGGGGCCTTGTAAACGGGCTTCTCGACCTTGAGGATGGGGAGGCCAACAGCACGACGGACAGTCTCGTTGTTAAAGAGGACGGCAGTAGCAAGAGTGGTTGCTCCAGTGGAAAGCATCATGAGGTTGACACCAGCGCCGAGGAAGCTGGTACCAATAAAAGTGACACCACCCATGACATACATCAGCTTCTTCATCATCTGTTTTTGAGCGCCGGTTTGGTATTTGGAGTTGATCTGAAAGGTTAGATGAGATTGATGTGTATAGAGTAGAGAAACTTACTATTAGAGTGCCAGCCAAAAGACCTGTACCAAGAGCAGGGAGAATATAGAAAGGATCAGCAGCCGTAAGGTCAGTGAACCAAAGGTAACCGGCATCCTCCATAGAAGGGACAGGAATGTGAACCATGCCGTTGATGCATCGGAAAAGACCGAAACTGAAAGGAATCTGGATGAAAGACCAGATGATGCCTGACATCTCAGCTCCATATTGCTGGCGAACAACTTTGGTGAGGAACTGTCCCTTTTGGATGGTCTCCCTATCTCCTGTCCGAGCACCTTGCTTCATAAGTTCCATAGCCTCCTTGCCACGGGGATCATCCTTGAATTTGTTCATGGCGGCACTGAACTTGAGACTGCGATACTGAGGGTAGAGCATGATGGCACGCAGTATCAATGCAGTTGTGATGATAGAGCCACCCCAGCCAAGGCCGGTATATACG
The DNA here is from genome assembly GCA_012977745.1 of Fusarium anguioides. Classification (NCBI taxonomy): domain Eukaryota; kingdom Fungi; phylum Ascomycota; class Sordariomycetes; order Hypocreales; family Nectriaceae; genus Fusarium; species Fusarium anguioides. Next base: position 2,994 of record JAALXK010000323.1, on the reverse strand, counting down.
TGGACGTGCTCAAGGACCCATTGCATGACTGACGTAGGACCCCAGCCGTAGTCGAGACCGATTTCACTCAAGAAACCAATGTTCTCGGGCATGGTGAGAATGCTGGGATGGGCGAGGTCGGCGATGCTATCGAGGTCGAATTCGGAGGGGATGACAGATGAGGGCTCGGCATGGGTCACATCTGAGACGAGTTCGGCGGGAGGAGTAGGGTCGCTGACGATGGGTGTAGGTTCAATATGCTCGGTGGGAGTGGGTGCCTCGGGAGTTGTGGTGGCTTCAACAGGCTCTTCTGTCTTTTTCTTTCCATAGATCTGGTAACCCCAGAGGGAGAGTTGCCTTGAAGAGGACATGCCTCCCAAAACAATTGGCGCAGCAGCATTCTTAACACCGGTTCTTTTCCCAGCCGAAAGAGGTGTGCGAGCGTTTCTCAACGCTGTACCGAATTGTCGAGCATCGAATTTTCGGCCGAGAGTTCTCGAGGTCATCTACAATTGTCAGCATTTCAATTGATTGGTACAACAAATTGAACATACAGATTGACCACATGGCCTCTGCAAAGAGCCCGAAGGCAGAGAGCGCACAATTCCTCGGCTGGGAAGCATTGCGGCGATGATGAGGTGGGATGTCGGAGCGGATAATAATTGCGCGATGTTCTGGTAATTTTTTGGAGGTTTTCCGGGACCGGCGGGTAAATGTCGGGTTGGTGATAGTCCGTCGCCGGTGCTCCGGGATGGATGACCTTGTCATTAGGCCTCGCTCGGGCTGGCTTGTGACGAGTCGATTATAATGATTAGAGTTGGGAGATTGATTCGAATGGTGATGCCTGAAGTTGTTGTGATCGAATGCGATATTTACATTTTTGAACCGCCGGTGCAACTAAACGCCACAATCCATGTTCCTGTCTAATGATATAATCTCAAATTATTTAACATGTATGCATTCATCCGTCCCTTCTCTTTCGTAGTATAAGTTCAGTAGCGATGGGTCGTTTAGGTGTCATGGACATCAATCCTTGAGTGATATAAAAGCTTTCCCGCAGTTTACTCAAGGCTCGCAATATCAGTCAGAGAAGGGCGAGGAGTATACTCCTTTTCTCGAAGCTCGATACCAGGTCCGATAGGGTGTGCCCTTCTTCGGGAGAAAGGAAAGACCTGAAAATTGTTGGCAAGGTTCTTTTTGAATTCGAAGCATAGGGTTGCGCAGGTATAACGTACCTTAGTACCGCCCCAACCTAATCTGAATGCAGCTTCATGAGCAAACAACTCTCCAAATCCAAGCATCATGCCGTTGATGAACGGTAGCAGCAGGTTGATCGCAGCTCCTCGTACTAGAGACCACACTGTTGGGGGCTTGTAGAGGATGACGGGGGAGTTTGATGAGGGAGGTGAAGATATATCCTCAGCGCCTGAGTATAGCTCGATGTCAGAGCTCAATGTGACGCCGGAATCGGCGAGATGGTTGTGTTCGTCGGACATGATGGATGGATAGTCGTTCAAGCGGTATACGAATAGAGTACTCGGGTCTTTTGAAGCTTGTTGGTTGGTTGTAGTCTTTGCTTGGACCAGCTTCTGAAGAGGTTGTTGACGATCTCTCTCGGCTTCTCAACCGTCGCGACCTCCCCCAGATCGTTACGTAAGGCTGCAGGGGAAAAAGGAAGTGGGTCACTTGTGTCACTCAGTCAGTCAAGGAAAGGGAAGGTGGGGTGAAGGAACCCACCGCCACCAGAGCTTCCCGTCCGTTAGAACCAGAGGTGACGAGCAAGCTGCCTGCCTGTTTGCCTGGGCATACTTTTACTTTCATCACCCAACACCAAATTGACATTTACTTGTCTTTTCAACCCTACAGAGACTTCACTAGAACTACGACTTTACATCACGCTTGTTCACACTAGACACCAGTTTCACATCACAGCTACCCCGCCTTAAACTTCAACATGGCAGACCACGAAGCTCGGATCGTGGAGTTTGCAGGCCTCAGTGGCTCAAGCCCCGAAGAGGTTCGCATTCCTTCAACCCATGGATCATACACTTAATTAACACACCCAAGGCTCGACAGTATCTTGAAGCTCACAACTGGGATCTCGCCGAGGCCAGTAATGCTTGGTTCCGTGATGCCGAAGACGATGGCCGCGACACATCTACAGCTGCTGCTCCCGACAACTACACCGGTCCTCGAACCCTTGATGGTCGACCAGCTCCAGAGGCTGCCCGTAGCAGCCAGCCCGCGCGCAAGCCTGCTGCTTCGGCTTCAGGACAGAAGAAGAGAGGAATTGCTACTCTAGGATCTCTTGGTAGCTCATCTCACCAACATGACCATGGCGACGACGACGAGGATGACTTTGATCCTGAAGATGATGATGGAAGAGGAAACCTCTTTGCAGGAGGTGAGAAGTCAGGATTGGCTGTTCAAGACCCTCACCAAGAGAGCGGCCCTAAGAAGATCATCAGTGACATTCTCGCCAAGGCCCGAGCGTAAGTCGTAACGCACCTAATTCAGACATCGGCTAACAAATTAGAAATGCTGCGCGCCCCGAAGCTGAGAACGAGGCGGGCCCATCTGAGCCCAGTCGCTTCCGAGGAACAGGACAGACCCTCGGTGGTGATGGTGTTGAGAGCCGCAGCATCCCCGATCCTCTGGGTCCAACGCGCCCTTCCAATGCTGAACCTCAGGAACGAGTTCTTCACATCTGGCAGGATGGTTTCAGTATCGATGATGGGGACCTTCGACGATTTGATGACCCCGCCAACCAGGCCGACCTTGCATTAATCCGAGCTGGTCGCGCACCACTTCACCTCATGAACGTCCAGCATGATCAACCTATCGATGTGAAGCTTCACCAGCACGACGAGCCATACCAGCCTCAGCCAAAGAAGTACAGACCTTTTGGTGGTTCTGGTCAACGACTTGGAGCTGTTGTCCCTGGCGCCGAGAGCTCAAGCTCTGCTGCCCCTGCCCCTGCCCCTGCCCCCGCCCCCGCCGCTTCTTCTTCCTCCA
>JAALXK010000322.1:0-111926 GCA_012977745.1 Fusarium anguioides | reverse complement strand
GATGAGGTCTACCTGAACCTGGTTCAAGAGTTCGTGCCCGAGACCGTCTACCGAGCCTCTCGATTTTTCAACAAGATGAAGACCACTATGCCCATCCTCGAGGTCAAGCTGTACATCTACCAACTCTTCCGAGCTTTGGCATACATCCACTCTCAAGGCATCTGCCACCGAGACATCAAACCCCAGAACCTTCTTCTAGACCCTAACAGCGGTATCCTCAAACTTTGCGATTTCGGAAGTGCCAAGATCTTGGTCCCTAACGAGCCCAACGTCTCGTACATCTGCTCCCGATATTACCGTGCACCTGAACTCATCTTTGGTGCGACGAACTACACCACGAAGATTGGTAAGACTGCCTGCTATGAGTAGCTCGTTCCGACACCTTTCTTACTGACTTCTATTAGATGTATGGTCGACTGGTTGTGTGATGGCTGAGCTTATGCTCGGCCAGCCTCTCTTCCCTGGCGAGTCGGGCATTGACCAGCTTGTTGAAATCATCAAGGTTCTGGGCACTCCAACTCGCGAACAAATCCGAACCATGAACCCCAACTATATGGAGCACAAGTTCCCCCAAATCAAGCCCCATCCCTTCAACAAGGTTTTCCGAAAGGCAGACGCCAATGCTATTGACCTTATCGCCCGCTTGCTCGAGTATACCCCAACCGAGCGACAATCGGCTATCGATGCCATGGTCCACCCTTTCTTTGATGAGCTTCGAGACCCCAAGACCAAGCTTCCCGATTCTCGACACGGTACTGGCCAGCTCCGGGAGCTTCCAGCTCTTTTCGATTTCACTCGCCATGGTACGACGAAACCTAATGATCTACTGAATGTGCATGTAACTAACCGAGTGCCAGAACTCTCGATCGCCCCCAGTCTGAACCAAAAGCTTGTTCCAGCACACATTCGACCTGTGCTGGCATCTCAAGGACTTGATATCGACCACTTTACACCTTTGACGGAGCAGGAGATGATGGCGAAACTCGATTGAGCCGGCCTCGCGTCGAGGCGAAGGGTAGTTGCCATGTGCTTATGCCCTTCTCAGGCTCTCCGCGGCTCTGGAAGAGACCTGCCTCGTCCACTCCCAGTACCGAGCTGAGCGAAAGTGGTTGGGAGCAATGGCCCAGGCCAAGGCCGGGCCAGAGGGCGAGCGGGCGCTACATGGTCCTGAAGCTAATATCGTCGGTCTTTAATACAAAGCACGGTGTTTAGGCGTCGAGGGCCAGATGAGAAGGCTTGTGTGTTCTGGGGAGCGTTGGAGTCTTTCCCGGCAGGGAGGGGATTGGGCGTTGTGCGTGCCCTTTATATGAACCCACTCTCAGTTTTGCCTTAAGGCTAGTTACGACGAGGGATGACCCCATTGATGCATATCACAGGGAATCACGTTTTTAAACCAAGTTTCGATGCATGGCGGATAATAGCCGGTGCTCTTTTTCATTGTATGCGTCTCAAGGGAGGAACCCAATGCTACGGCTATGGTTGGCTTTGGGAATGGCGAGGATAACATGTGTTGAATTCTTCTTTTTGATACCGCGTTCTGGCTTTGCTATGGCTGTCCGGAGGGTTCCGATCCTGACGTTGGTAGGAGGCGCCGGAATGAAGTCAAAAGGTTTGGCCTGGTTTGGCCCGTGGTGGACACATCCCGGCACCCAATATTGTTCTCGATGCTGCAACAAAATTATCAATTGAAGCTGGCCGCGGACGGCCCTGTGGCATTTTACTTTCGCTTTCCCGAAGACGTGGAGGAATTTGGCATTGTTTGGTCTAGTCGTCGATGGTCCAAGACGATATAAAGAATAGGGGACTGGTTATGAATTGCAAATAAAAGGCAGAAGAATGAATGACGTGATGCATTGAAGCACGTTGGGAGCCCAGAGTTTGACGTCTCTGGAAAGCATACAGCTTTTATGTCTAGACCTCAAACGCGCAAGTTTAAAATTCACATGTTTTTCTGGTTCCATCACCTGCTATCGTCCTTTTTCCTGTTTTGGGTGGCTATTCTTCCCGGGATCCCAAACACAAGGAATATTAGTACATGCATCTCTGGACTCTACTCCAAGTCCCCAAGATTAAGTTTTTATAATAATGGATTTTTGCCTTTGGGTCACAGATTCTGTCTCAATGTTTCCAATGTATTATTGGACTATGAGGCGTAAGGACAACCGATGGAGGAGCCTAACGATGATGTTGTTCTGTCAAGACCAGACAACTGAGAAAGTTAAATTCAAACTTGCGGTCAAGTGAAGTACTTGGATAATGTAATGAAATATCTAGGTACTAATTAATTACATTCAATTCGGTAAGATGTCTAACTATGTGCCTCGACCATCGAGTCCAAGACGACTGGGGTGCTCATTTCAAGTTTGGTATGCATGCCTCAGGCATTCATGCTTAACTCAGGTGTTAGCGTGTTAGCCTCGCGATACCTTTCGCTTTGTACAGTAGCATGCTCCAATCCGAAGCTAGTTCATGCACCTCAGCTACCAACCTAACATCACTTACTTGATGTAGTGGAGGTGCTCTTTTTCCGAGCTTTTAGCAGTGACGCAGCCTTGCACTTGGATCTTGCAAACTTTCACTCATCACCACCACCAACCATCATTGACACCCAACGAACTGTAACATCGCCAAGGACGAGCAGCGCATCATGGCCGACTACGATAGACGACCAGGCGGCTACCGCAAGCGAAGATATCGAGGTGCGTTGAAATGAGCTTGAGCCCAGCCAAGCTACGCGAAGTTGTCGCGCTCTCTTTGTTGCGCCTGCTAATGTATTCTTTCCCAGACGATGACGACCACTACGATCGCCGAAACCAGCGAAGACGAGTTGACTCGGCACCCCTTCCTGTGCGTGTCCGACGGCAGCTCCTCAGCATCGCAGATTCCCCTTTGCGCCGATGGGCCGAAGAAGTTCAGTCTATTGCGCACATGGTGGCCGAAAATCACGACGACGAAAATCTTCGCAAGACATTTCTCGATCTGGTGATGCAGCTTCTGCTTGAACAGCCTCTTAAGACCCCCTTCGTCGCCGCCGTTGTTCACATCATCAACACCTTAAAATCCGAGTTTGTTGACGAGATTCTCTCTCGCATCGCGCAAATCACGGCAGACAAGATTGCGCAAGGCGAATGGCGCGACGTAAAGCTGTTGCTTAAGTTTCTGGGCTGTCTGCAGTCCTTGCTTGAGGGAGACGGCCTCTTTCCAGTTCTGGAGGAGCTTTTCAATCGAGCTGCGGACCTCCAGACGGCTAGTTCAGACGACGTGAGTTTAATAAAGTTGGTGTTTGGATCTGCATGCTGACCTCATATAGACCATTGGTACCGAAATTGTCAAGATCATTCTCCTTACCATCCCCTACATCATGGTTTCTGCTCCAGGGCAATTCCAGCAAAAGGCTGCTGAATTGATGGAGAAGACAGACATCATTGCTTCCGAACCTCATGCCCTCCAAGCACTCGTTGATCCTTACCACCCTGAGGGCAATTCAGAGAGCCCCAGCACATCACTAAGTGTGTGTATGTTGCTCCAGAAACAGCTCCAGTCTGAAGCTGCCAAGAATTGGGCATTGTCGTGCTTGCCTCGACCCTGGGAGATGCCTCCGGAAGACATTGAGGCTCAAGACAAACTCTCGAATGCGCCTAAACATGCACTTCCCACTATCTCTATCCCCGCGACTGTCATTACAGGGCCCAGACCTTTATTTCCTGAGATTTACTTCTCTGTCTACACTGATCAGGAAGTGCCGTCTGTCCCTGCCGTCACCGATATCGCTGCATCGCTCATTCGGGATGGTCTTCTTGACACGATCAACATTTTGGATTTTAACCGTAATGTGGCGGCTCGCTATTTGATGGATCTGGATTGTTATTTTGCAGATGGAACATTTGTCAAGCGCGCGACGCCTTTTGATGAATTGAAAAACTTTCCTGATGGCAAGAACACATGGAAACCGGAAGATGTCGCCGTTGATACGGTGTTCTCGCAGTTGTTTCAACTACCTACACCTGAGCGAAAGCTCGTCTATTACCACTCTGTCCTCACTGAAGCCTGCAAGTTGGCACCGGCAGCCATTGCGCCCAGTCTTGGTAGGGCTATAAGATATCTTTACCGGAATAGTCCGCGAATGGATCTTGAGCTGAGCTATAGGTTTATGGATTGGTTTTCTCATCATCTGAGCAATTTTGGATTCACTTGGAAGTGGGCTGAGTGGATCGATGATGCCCAACTGCCTGATTTCCATCCGAGCAAGTGGTTCTTGAAAGGAGCCCTTGATAAGGAGGTGAGACTTAGTTTCGCCCAGAGAATCCAGAAGACTCTCCCCGAGCCCTACCTGCCGCTGGTTGGTCCGGAGAAGGAGAAGGATGTTCCCGATTTCAAATTCCAGAACCCTGGTAAGTATTGTCTTCTATGATCAAGCGCAACCAACTGACAGATATTCCAGATACTCCATTCTCCAAAGAGGGCCAAGAGATTGCTGGCCTCCTGAGACGAAAAGCCCCAGACGAGGAGTTCCAATCCCTCTTTGACAGCATTCAGTCGCAAGCTTCGGAGCACTCTTTGGATCCCCTGGTTGCTAGCACAGATGTTTTCGTTACTGCTATCTGCTGGATTGGCTCCAAGTCACTTAGTCACGTCCTTGCCTGTATTGACCGAACCAAGGGTCGGCTGCTCGAAGCTGGTGACTCATCAGAGGCGGCGCGTGCCCAAATCATCTCAGCCGTCATGAGCTACTGGCATGCACACCCTGGCATTGCCCTTTCTATCATCGAGAAGCTCCTCAACTACTCGATCCTGACACCATTTACTGTGATCGACTGGGCTCTTGTTGCCAGCACGCCGGCGAACGGTACCAACGGAGGCGATAGTCTCGCTGAGCCTCATATCTTTGAACTCGTTTCCAACACGATTTCCAAGGTTGCAAGCCGTAGCCGTCATGTAATTGCTTCGCCCGATACCGATGAGGAGACACACGCCAAGGAGGTCAAGACCACACAGGATCTCTTCCGCGCTATGAACGATGCTCTCGTGAGCTGGGCTGGTGGAAGCAAGGATGAACTAATGGAATTGGGTGACGGATCAAGTGATCGTGAAGCCATGATCCGACGATGGGGACAGCGGTGGCTGCGCGTCTTCAAGAGAATGGGTGCCGTCGAGGAAGCTTTTGCTCTTGAAGCGGGCAAGAATGTGGGCAAAGACAAGATGCTGACTGATGGGACAGAGGATTAGACAATCTCTGACTGCAAAGTTTTGGGGCCCAAGAGAAGTTGTAGACTGGGTATGTATAGTAGAAACAGACACGCGCTAAAAAGGAGCTTATCTCGAGTGTTATTATAAGAACCACAAGGGCTGTAATTTGAGCATCTATTATATTGTTAAGTAAAAATATTGAAAATGGGACTTTGCTTGACACATGCCTTGGGTTTGCGGTGTTGACACTCGCTGAGGACAATGCTTGCTGTATTTGTGCATTCCGAGATGATATAAAGCATTTCGAGCAACGCCGTCGTGTTCGCACTCTCGAACCAAAAGCCACGTTCGGATGTTGCAATCAGGCCGTTAAGGATATGCACAAAAAGCTAACACCAAATCTGCTACTCGTCCTATCTGAAAATATAGGCGCATAGGCTCGTTTTATTCATACATAGCTCACAGCTTGATTGATCTGCAAGTTTCGTACATCCCCATCTTCCGATGCGGACGGATCTGTAATAGCTATTTAAGCATCCGCGATGAGCCATTCCCAAAACACCATGTCGCTTAACAAACCTATTGAATACATATTTCCTCCCAGTTGACGCCAAGCCATTGCTGAGGGTATCATTCCGTCCCTTGAAACAAAATACAGGTCTAATGCAGAAAGTGAGATATCATACCCGTGTCCCGAGGAGTTACCTCTTGGTCTCGTCAAACAAGTAGATTTCGTTTGATGCGTTGTGGCAACACGATGCCGTTGACCACGAGCTGTTCGGCAGCTTGTGATTTCTCACCCAACTTTTTGAGCTTGTCCATTAAGTGACTATTACGAAAAAGTCAGTCTATCCATGTTATCTGACACAGGATGAGGGCGTCTTCGAAACTCATCGACCATGGTCCTAAAGTTGCGTCTGGCTGTAGGCCCAGGAGTCTTGACTGGCGATGAATTTGGGGATAGGGACGGGCGAAGGGGCGGGAGGGGACTGTTGGCGAGAGTGGGCGTTGAAGCTACAGTGGTAGCTTCGTCAACAGCGGTTGGGTTTCTTGGAGGAATAGTGGGAGCGTGCATCTCGACAAGAATAAGAAAAGGGGGGAAATAAGCATACTTTACGGGGAGATGACCGCGAGAACCTTCAGTCATTGCCAGGTTCACACGATCCATCTGTTGCTCGTGCTCGTTGAAATGAGATCGGATTCGGTCCCGACAGTCTTTAATAACACCGCCACGAACCACATATCCACAATCCTCTTCTTCGCAGACCCATGTCTCCCCAGGGCCACGTGGGATGGTTGTAGGTATCTTATCTGCTCTGAGGAAGATTTTGATCGGCTCTTCAGACTTTTCATGGCTGGCCTCGTCTTCGGATGAACTCAATTGACCATCGCTCTTCATGGCCTCATCTTCGTCTGAAAAGTAATGGGATCTCTTCGGCCCTGATTCCTCAACTTCAGAGTCACTATCCACTTTAGAGTGAGGCCGCTTTTTGGAGGCGGTTGTCAAGCGAAGACTCGATTTGATGCCAGATGGACGACCTGGCCTTCTCAGGCTCTTACCTGCAGGCAAAGAGCGTGCGGGGCTTGGAAAACCAACGTCAAGGTCCCTTGTGACCGCCTCAGCTTGCATAGAAGGCGCCAGTTTGCTTGAAGTAGTATTGGTCGATTGTTTGCGTCGAACAACTTCAAAGGGGAAATCGGATGCCTTCATCGCTACAAGGTTGAGTGGCTGTTCAGCGATCTCTTGCAGCCACTCATAGAAGTCACCGCTGTATTTTTCTTTGTCCAGGTTCTCAAGAAGAGCACGGGCGTTGTAATGGAGGACCTCCTGGATTGGGACTCTGTAAGATGGCTTTACGCTGCCAGTGTAATTAGGAAATTTGAAGTTCATCCAGAGTCTATTGGTGACAGCTGATAGGGTTATGCGACCGGCTTTGGAGTTGCTGACCTCCTTACATACCCACTCGAGGGCATTGAATACACTCTGGAAGGGGGCATCGTCCGCCATGTTTGCCGGAATAGGTGTCTCGGCCAAGCGAGGAGCGACCGATGGCGTACTTCCCGATGAACGAAGGCTGGCTGGTCTTGGAACTATTGATGCGTCCCTCGAATTTCGAGCGGAGCTAGCCAGGTCGATAACAGTGTCGTCGAGTCTGTGAGTAGCAGAACGCGACCTTGAGTATCGTTGTTGAGGGGGGCTGTTATCAAGTTCGATAATCTCTGGAGTGGCATTGCTGCGAGTTGTCGAAGGAGCCGAGGAACCGTTGCGAGTTCGTGAAGGCAATGCTTGTGAGGCAGGAAGGTTGCTGGCCTCAATAGAGGGAGATCTCTGGGGTTTGGGAGGATTTTTCAATCGCTGAAGCTCTTGGTTATAAAGATCCTGAATGGTAAGTTTGATTTGTCTATCAATAAACATGAACTTTGTACTCACTTGATGTTTATCAATCAACCATTTATAGAAAGGAGTAGTTGGCCACTCGACTTCGCTCTGGTCCTGCGTGCATTGTGCAATCAAAAAGGAAGCATGCTCATCGCATCTTTCAATAACTTCTTCGAGAGTTGAGCCATCTCCGACGCGGGCAGCATACTAGAACAAGGAATTAACGACAGTAGCTTTGAAGGGGTGGCGATACGAACCTCATGGAAAACATGGTACAGGTCCTTCAAGACATCCTTCTTACTCTTTTTGGACTTTTTAGGTTGCTTGTCCCTGTAAATAGCCATTATACTATAATAAAGCCGCACAGCTTCTTGCATCTTTCTGTAGATGGGGAGGTAGGCTGGTGAAGGGTTAATCTCAAACCATGCACATGTGCCCTCAACCCAGATGATAGGAGAACCGGCGCCAGATTCTCCAATAGAGTACTGGCCACACTTTCTGACTTCCAAGGGAGTTAATGAGCGGATTTTCATGATAACTATGAGACGTGGTTAGGTCTGACGTCCGTGATCAAGGTTGGGAAGAACTGACAGTGCCGTTTTTGGTCTTGATCCTCGATCAGGATCCTGCCGCGAATTGTGTACGGGCCACGAGTAGCGACATCGAGGGCATTTTCGAGAGTTTGGCCATCCTTATTCAGGACGACAGCGTCCATGAGCTCGAAACATGTTTCTGGATCAACACCACCTGGGCTGGACCGCAGGACAGATTTCTCTTGCTTCCATGACTTTTGACTCTCATCCTCCGTGTCAACACTTGACGTAGATGCCCGACGATGCCGTCCAACCATTTTTGCAATATTAGGCTCCGATAGAGCTCATCGACGAAAGGTGCTCAGTCTGTTGGTTTGAATATTTGGCGGGGCGCAGAAGTAGGCGAAGTGAAGCTTCGTTTCGGTATGTGTAAAGGAGAATGCTGGTAAAATGAATTATGTGGAAAAGCCGGTGGCAGATAGAGCAGTTAATGGTGTTTCTTCGTGGTGGATCGTGGGAGGTGTTGGCAGTGTAATCGAAAGATGGATACGAAATGAATCACCTAGTGAATGCGCAAGTGTTACGGAGTAGAAGCAGCTGTCTTAACTTGCACCAAAAGGCACAAACGCGATCTATTCCATCGCGCCCCGGATGCACTTCAAGCAAATGGCGGGGCAGTGGCCACTAAAAGCTCCCCAAACCACAGGGGCATCTGTATTGTCAGGGAATTGTAATCCACTAAAACGCGTTCTCTAAAGTGCCAACAATCCAATCATAGTTTTCTGATAATGACTCGCTGGTCCCCTGCTATTGACAGAATAACCTGAGCACGGGGTACTTGGGTGGACATTAATGTAAGAATTACCTAGGGAGGTAGGTACTCTATTGAAGCAAATCTATATTTAATGCTAAGTCAATCCAGAAAGGTTTTCTCTGAGATACTACTAAAAAGAGACAATTTCTCATGATATTTCAAGCCGGTAAGAAATTTGTCATAATATAATATCTTCTGCAGTGTTACAGACTTTTATCACTTTCATTGTCGTCGTGTACCAAGTACAGCAATGTATTATTGTAGCCTAATTGTTTAGAGTTAATTTTAAGCGGGGAATGCTACCGATAAGACTTTTTTTTTCCTCTGCGCCGGAAGACAATGAATCGAGCTGCAAAACAAAAAGTAAGTGGTGTTTGGTGGCGGGCGCTGAATGGATTCTTTTTCCACAAGCTCCACCACATCTTAAGCTCTACTCTCTTTTTGCTCTCTCCCTCTTTCCTCCCTGAACCATACTTAAGACCCTAGGAGAGCTTATGCGACGTCCCCTAAAGGTATTTAGGATGGCCGCGGACACAGTCCGGGAAGGCGTCTTTGGTACGTGAATTGCTGACTTCGTTTCGTTGAGACCGCTGGTCTCATTCCTTTCATGGTATTAACATGATTGTCTCTAGCCATCAACAAGCCTTGCGGTCAGAGCTCAGCGCATGTCATCCGTGAATGTCAACAGGTTTTCAACCCCTCCGAGTTCTTCAAGCCATTGATCGAGTCTGAGGTCGCGAAACGCTTGAATGAGTCCGGCAAGGAGTTCGCCCGTCGCAAGCTGATTAAGAAGGCTTCCCAAGTCAAGATCGGTCATGGAGGGACTCTAGACCCTCTCGCTACCGGTGTCCTTATCCTGGGAATCGGATCTGGTACCAAGGTTCTCTCCCAATTCCTCGAATGCACCAAGACTTATGAGACCATCATTGTGTTTGGCGCCGCTACCGACACCTACGATCGAGTTGGTCGCATTCTCGCTAAGCGTCCGTATGAGCACATCACTCGCGAAAAGGTCGAGAAGGAACTTGAAACATTTAAGGGCCGTCAGATTCAGATTCCGCCGTTGTACTCTGCACTCAAGATGAACGGGAAACCTCTTTACGAGTATGCGCGCGAAGGCAAACCAATCCCCAGACAGATCGAAGGCAGAGAAGTCGAGGTCAAAGATATCGAACTGGTGGAATGGTACGAGCCTGGAAAGCACAACCACCGATGGCCTACTGAGGAAGCTGAAGCTGCGGAGCGCAACCTGGCGGAGCAAGTTTGGAGAGTCAAGAAGCAACAGGAGTCCAACAAGAAGTTGAGTCCAGAAGAGAAGCAACAGGACGACAAAGCGATAGCGGCGCACGAGTCGTTCAAGCGCAGTTTTGAAGAGCGTCAGGATGCCCTCATCAAGGATGCGCCTTCAAAGCGATCGCGGAAATCTAAGGAGTATCCCATGATGTCAGGCGCTCTTGGACAGCTACCACAACCGACATACCATAATAAGGGGTCGAATCTGGTTCCCGAGTTGCCCGATACAAGCACTCCTCCTCCTTGGGGTGACCAAGGACCCCCTGCCGTCAAGGTGCGGTTAACAGTCACATCCGGATTTTACGTCAGAAGCTTCTGTCACGATTTAGGTGCCAAGCTGGACTCGGCTGCCCTCATGGCAGAGCTTGCCCGAACACGCCAGAGTGATTTTGAAGTTGGTAACGAGAACTGTCTCGAATTTGACGACCTGGCCAAGGGTGAAGAGGTATGGGGCCCACAAGTTGCCCGAATGCTCCAGACTTGGAACAAGACCAAACCTCAAACCTCAGCGGGCCCCTCAGATAAGTCTAAGAAGAAGAAGCAGGAGAAGAGACCTAGCTCTCCCAAACACCAACAGGACAAGCAAGAAAATCGCAGCAAGGGCGAGAAACGACGACGATCGAATTCCCCAGATGAAGCAGGATCACCACCCCGAAAGGCGGTAGCTCTTGAGTCTAAAGAAGACTCTAAGCCTGTGAAGGAACCCAAACTGGAGACTCCTAAGTCAGAGACTGGAAACCGTTCTGATGATGAGAAGTCATGGAACGGTATTGAGGACTGAGTTGTGAGTATGACTTGATACAACAGACAGGACTTTATGAACAGATATAGGACGAGGGGCAGGACTATTTATATCCAGCACTATACTTGCAAAGGCGAATAGATCGCTCAAGAGAAGTACATAGCGAGGTCAGCTGATGACATAAGGCAGATTCTGCTGAGGTGATCTACCAGTGTCCTTAAAGTGGCGGCTAGATTCTAGAGGATTTCTAAAGCGAAATGTATAATTCGAGGCGTTGAAGGTTTTACGAGACCAAAAGAATATATAAACTTTCACCTATACGGACAAGCTATTTGCCATGATTGAATTGCCCGTGTATTTTTCTTTCATATATTTAACCAATATGCTTGAATTTATGAACTTATCCAGTCCCTTTTTACGCAACTCCGGTATTTCACTGCCCACTTCCCTCTCCAGTCACCTCGCCCATCTCCTCCTTTGCACCATGAATGTCCTCTACTCTAATACCACTGCGATCGCACATACTGCGGAAGATGCCACCCTTCTTCCAGAGTTCCATCGGCGTATCCAGCTCAGCGATGCGTCCTGCATCCATGACGCAGATACGATCGTAGCCAATAATGGTACGTAGCCGATGGGCGATGCACAGAAGCGTTTTCCCGCGGAAACCAACTGCCATGGTAGCCTGGATCTTGTCGTCCGTTTCCATATCCACTGAAGAGGTGGCCTCGTCACAAACAATGATTTGGGCGCCTCGCACGAGAGCTCGGGCAAGGGCCATGAGTTGCCGTTGACCAAGAGAGAAATTGAGACCATCTTCTTCGACGGCTGTGTCGAGATGAATACGTGAAGGGTCGTTTGTGCGGCGGGCTTCTTCAGGTGAAGTAGCGTTCGCGGGAACCAGATCTGCCTGGCGAAGAGCAGACCAGAGCTCAAGGTCAGTGTGCTCGTGGAAGGGATCGAGGTTACTGCGGACAGTTCCTCGGAAGAGAGTGGGATCCTGAGGAATAATAGCGAGACGAGATCGAAGGTCGTGGAGTCCAAGAGTGGAAATATCAAGGCCATCGATAGTGATCTTACCGCCTGAGATCTCAACCAGGCGGAAAAGAGTGCTCATAATAGAACTCTTTCCAGCACCAGTACGGCCAACGATACCTATACGCTCACCACCCTTCACGTGCATGGTCAGTCCTGAAAGAACAAGTGGGAGACCAGCTCGATATCGCATCTCGACGTTGTCAAAAACAATCTCACCCTTCTCGGGCCACGATTTGCGAACTTCGACTGTATGCGAAGGGGCTTCCTCCTCGAGCTCAGTGCCGTAGTAGTATAATCTCTCCACAGCATTCATAGCATTCTCGACTTCGGCGAGTTGTCGGACAGAGAACTGCATCATACCAACGATTGAGAGGATATAACTCAGAACAAGGCCGCCAGTGGAAGGGTTGATTGAGAAACGGGATGTCACGACGAGAATAGCCGTGACAAAGACGAGAAGTGTACCAATGAGATCGATGCGCACTGAGAGCCATCGCTGGTTGGCAAATGTGATGTAGTAGGCGCCGTTCATGTTGTCGATCGACTCACGCAGCTCATTGACAAAGCGATCCTGCAGTCCATAGGCTCGAATAGATGCCACACCGGTAAGGCCCTCTCCGAACTTGGCGAAGACATGAGATCTGAGGACGGACTCGAAACGCTTTACCTCTCGAGCCGAAGCACGGTAGTAAATAGCTGCAGTGACAAATGCAATATACAGAGGCACCAGAGCAATGACGAAGTAATAATAGAATGCAATGATGAGAATAAAGACGGATGTGATCATACCCATAGTGAGGAGGAACATGCGAAGCGCGTCCGAGAGGTTGTTGTCCATAACATCAACATCTCGCGAGAAGCGGTTCGTGATGCGCCCAAGGGGAGTGGTGTCAAAGAAGGACATAGGCGCTCGCAGGACGCGAGTCACTGCAATTCGAAGCATGACTTTACTCGATTTTGTACCCAGAATAGACAAGACGACGGAGAAGGCGAACATCAAAAGAGCCTGCACAACACCGAGTGCTGCGTAGATAGCGATGTATACACCCGTTGAGTAGTTGAACCTGTTCGAAGTCCAGTATGACAGCCAGAGACTTGTCACGATATTTGCTCCTTGAGAGATAATCAGAAGGAATAGAACCAGTGGAGCGTTCAAGATGGAGCCGGATGCCCTAACGTAGGCAGCATAAACGGACCACGAGACACTGGAGCTGGCCTTTTCTTCCTGGGTCATGAGGGCAGCACCCTTCTTCTTCTTCTTGCTCTTCTCATCGGCGGTTGGCTGTTCGCCATCGTCAGGCTTCTTAGCTTCATCACGCTTCTCCTCAATAGCGGTTGTCTCCATAAGAGACTGAAAGCCCTTATGATCCTTCATCAGTTTCTCAAACGTATCGACAGCCTGGATCTTGCCATTCTCCATCCAGATAATGCGGTCACATCGGCTGAGCACCCAGAGCTGATGGGTGGCTAGAATACGACATTTGTCCTTGAGAAGACCAAGGATGGCATTGTCGAAGATGTGGCGACCGACGTGAGCATCGACAGCGCTGAGGGGGTCGTCCATAAGAACAATATCGGCGTCGAAGTAGATGGCTCGGGCAATGTTGAGTCGCTGCTTCTGACCTCCAGAGATGGTAATACCACGCTCACCAATTTCAGTCATATCGCCATTAGGAAGCATATCGAGATCTGCTTGAAGCGCACAACTAGGTAGGAAAAACAAATAGTGTTAGTACCGGTTTCAGAGAGGTAGAAGAAGACTTACGCCTGGATAACCTCTTTGTACCACTTCTTATCCATATCTTTACCAAACACGATGTTGTTCTTAAGAGTGGTATTCTGAATCCAAGCATACTGAGGGCAAAAGGCTCTGGATGCTCCAAAAGTAACTTGGCCATCGGTCTTTCGCATATCTCCTGCAAGGGCAGAAAGCAAAGAACTCTTACCGCTTCCAACGGATCCAATAACAGCAACAAGCTCGTTCCTCTTCACATCAAAATTGAGATCCTGTAGCTTGAAAGGTTCCCGCTCTTCAACCAAGGTGCTTGTATCGTCGCCTGAAGACTCACGTTGGGGTATTTGGGCCTGGCTGTCCTTAACCTTGTCCTTCTTACCCTTCTCGCTTTTTTCAGACTCCTCCTGATGAGTCTTTTCCCAAGTGAAAGAAGCACCTTCAAGTCGAATGGCATCTTCACCTGTGGTATCGATCGTCATATCTTCAACCATCTCCTCTTGAAGCAAAAACTCTTGAATTCGTTGAACAGAGCCCCATGCATCAATGACTTGGCCCAAAACCAATGGTAACAGATTCAGAGGAATTCTGAGACCGTTGAACAAAGCCAATGAAGAGAAAACCTCCGCAGGGGTAAGTCCACTGTGTGTCAAAGAATAGCAGATGAAGGAAAGCATAGAAGCAAAGATGGGAAGCGACATGCTGACAGCGTTGAGGGCGTTTCGGATCGCAAGCAAGATCTGGATGGCATGGATTTCTTTGTTTCTGAAATCACTGAGACGTTCCAGGAAGGCCTTCTCCCAACCGAAATACTTGACGAAGCGAACAGACTGTAGAATCTCTTGAGTGAGAGAGACACGTTGATCGGTGATTTGGTTGATGGCTCGTCGTCGATGGAACAAACTTCGAATCGCTTTTGTCAAGAAAGGCATTCCGATAACAAGTAAACCATAACCAGCTAGAGCACTGTATGTAATGTTGACTAGGAGGAGTGCTAGGGTGAGGAGGCATAGGATTGGAGATGTCCAAACCATATGAAAGAGAGCAGATGCCTGATCAACACGGTACGTATCGACACTCTGTAGGGCAGTGATACGGCCGTTGCCCCAGCCTGTACCATCTGAAGCATCTGGCTTCGCCTTCTTCGCCTTCTTCTCATTCGAAGTGTCGTCCTTAGCACCAGGGGCGTTGCTCTGCAAAGCGCCTTCTGCTTTGGCACGGCCAGAGATAACTAACGACTTTTCGTAGATGAGTCCAATCAGAACACCTCTGCTCTGGCCACCAACTGTCATACCTCGGTAGATGTAATGGTTAGTTCCCAGACTCTGGGTGATTTGCATCAGCGTAATACCAAAAGCCAAACCAATACCTTTGCCGATATGAGGTGCAGGCCCTCCTGTTTTGTTCGCTACATAAGCGTCGGCAGCGAATTGAATTAGATAGCGAAGTGTAAATGGGCTGATGACTTGGATGATACTGGTATATAGAGCACAAGCGCCTCCGGTCCAAAATTCACCCTTAAAAGTTTCATGCATAGCCCAAAACAGAGGGTTCTTGTCACCTCTTTCAACCCGTTTTTGGAAAGACTCCTTCATTTTTAGAGTCAAAGGTTCCACAGATCTATCTGGATTGACCGTCCATATGTCATTTTCTTCGAGGGGTCTTCGGTAACCAGCCTATGATACAGTCAGAAATGAGCGTTGTTGTAAGACGGGCCGCGCCGTGTATTAGAGGTCGGTGGCTTGCAGATCAAAAAGATAAGCCCCGAAATAAGATCGAAGAAATAAACTCACATGCATTAAAGGACCCATCCATTGGAATGTCAATTTGCTAAGGAAGCCTGCATCATGTTCCCGACTTTGCACTGGCTTGCCAGGAACTGGTGGTGGTGGACCCCAGCGAAGAGGATTTAGCTTTTTGTGCCATGACTTCTTTTGTGGATGTTGAGGTCCTGAATTCGTTGGTGTGATGGCTGAAGCCTCTGTTACACCTGTTTGGATTTCCTCGAGATCTGCGAGTTTTGATTCATCTTTCTCGTCGATTTCGCTGATTTTCGCATTTCCTTCATTGTTCTTCTCTCCAAACTCCTCGATCTGGTCCTCATCCGAATCGGTAGATCTTTCAATATTTATTGGTTGAAGAGAAGCCGCTTGAGCTTCAGAAGGCTGGAGCTCCTTGTCCACTGGTTCAGGCATATTTCTGTTGTGTAAACCTCGAATATCTCGTCAAGATCAGACAGAGACTGTATGACAGCCCCGATGCTGAGGACTCAGGGACCTGTATTGAGTGATACCTCGAACTTCTTCCAAATACTATTCAGTTCTTCACACAATAGTCAACACTAATAACTTGAATAAAAGGCGACGGAATTGAGCCGGGAACAGTAAGGTTTCGTCTCTGATCGCAATACAACCTAGAAAAGGTTTGCCAAGATTAAACCCGATCGATGGACGGTTCCACAGGTCGATCTTGGCGTAATGTTGGGGAGAGAAAAGAGACAGACAGAGGCAGATGGGGAATTAAAAAGAAGAGAGAGAAATCATAAAGGGGATCAGGAAAGTAATCAGGATCTCGTCAAAATGACAATCGCAAAAGATTCTGCTCCAGGGGGGCGTGTGGGTGTGGCTGCAACGATATAGTGTATCGTCGATTAAGAGAGCAAACAAAGGATCTAATGGATTACAAAGCACCGCAAAAAGCAGTCCATACGAAGTCCCTTTGAATGGATTCTCAACAGATTCGGATTACGGCAATAAGCCCAGATGCCTGCCACGCGGAGATAGCGTCAACGGGGTCGGAGGCTTGCGCGAGGGCCGGGATTCGTTTCAATGTCGATGACGGCTATGAAGGACTCATGATGGGGATAAGGAGCAATTGAGTGACAGCGTCGGTTCTAATAACTCTGAACGCCTTGATTATGAAATGAGGAGGCAGAATCAAACCAGAACCTAAGCCGACAAGTGGCTCGGTTCGTTGATAATAACATCATGGATTCTCTTCGGCTCGGCCTCTCGCTCTGAACCTGAACTCCATCCCAGAGAATTTGTGCACAGTTTCCGCGTATGCCAAAAAGACCGACCAGCAAAACCCCATTAGGATACTTGAGCGAGAACGACGACTCTCTCATTAGCCAGTTTCTGCCAAGGGGTGTGGAGATCGATCCCGCACAGCACCACCTCCTCCACCACCCTTGCTCCTCTAGTTCTCCAAGGCCGTTCCTTTTAACTTTAACAGGCACAAAATCTCTAGGTGATAGAGCGTGTCATTGTGTCTGGTCATGTATGCCAGCACGTTGCAACCGTTGTTGAGATATGCCGCTGGTGCGGCGTGATGTACTTCGTATCAGTTAGGGCTGTTGAATAATAAGTCGAATGTTACAGCTTAGACCGTCGATTTTACTTGTCCAGGGTACCAGATTAGTTAATAATACGCGGCAAACACGTTGTTGACAGTGCCCAAAACTATGGCTTGGTCTAGATCCAAGCCATTCAAAATATATTGATTCCTGTACCGACCTAAGACCAGGCCTCCAGGTTATGATTCAGCATAACCTCTTCGTCATGCCATGCACAATAGCAACGGCGCTCGAGTCTTGTGACTTGAAATCCGCGGTAGGCAGGTAGGGTAGCTCTATTAGCTTCAATATCTGGCCTTGCCTTGTTTTCCATGACGAGGCCTCTCCCGCCGGACCCAAAATCCCATGCAGCTTCCCCGCTCTCACATCTATTAGCAGCAGAACTACTGCATTGCATGGTGTAAGCGAGGAACAACATAAATATCCGATAGACTTGTCGTCGAATAGTGTTCTTGGATGAAGGTTCGGCTCCGATTCGGCGGCTTTGGCAGTGCAAGACGGAGTTAGTCGGCAGGGACTTAAGTGGTATTGTCGCTTACATAACCCATGAATCCAATGTCGGCCCCACAATCGAAGCCCGTCCCGATGGTCCGGAAGAAATTCAGCAAAGTCTGGACGCATTGAAGCTCCAAGGTTGATGTTGAGCTTTTGTCATCCAAAATATCAAAGTCCGATACTCCGCAAAGATCTGACGACTTCCGGTGCCTGAATAAGCACGCTCAACCGCGCGGAGTCCGAAAAAAGCCAAACCTTCACACCCTTTGCGACAGGCTCACCTAAGCACCCAATTCCGAGTGTCATGGCTGTTGACGACATCCCCTCCGTCACCTTGCCTGGCAAGGTCCTGGGTCCGGTCACCAAGTTTGCGCCCGGCTCCGGTACGCACATCTACGAAGGCAATGTTGTTTCTTCTCTGCTTGGTCAAGTCACTGTGACTCCTCCAGCCAAGAATCCTGGACCTCAGAAGCGCCTCAACAAGATTACCGCACCCACAACAGAAGAACTTGCCACCATCTCCGTGTCCCGTCATGGCCGCAAGCGCGAGATCCTCCCAGATGTTGAGAACATTGTTCTGGCTCGTGTCCTACGCCTCATGCCCAAGCAGGCCATTGTGGTAATCCAACAAGTTGGCGACACAGTCTTGCAGACTGAGTGGCAGGGTGTGATTCGAGTACAGGATGTGAGGGCAACAGAAAAGGATAAGGTCAAAATATATGAATCTTTCAAGCCTGGTGATATTGTTCGAGCGCAAGTGGTAAGGTCTTTTCACAATCGCATGCTGTACAGATGCTAACAAGTGACAGATTTCTCTTGGTGACCAGGCCAACTATTACCTATCAACAGCATCCAACGAACTGGGCGTTATTATGGCTACGAGTGAGGCGGGCAACGACATGGTTCCTGTCAGTTGGAAGGAATACAAAGACCCTGAAACAGGCATTAGCGAGCCTCGAAAGGTTGCAAAGCCTAGCTGAGCTTACTGCCTTGTTAGAGAGCTGTCCTGGAATGCAACAAGGGCACGCGACCTCGCTTGTCTCAGAATAATCGCTGGGCAGACCTGTCCGCCATGAAGGAAGAGCCCGCATGGACGATGCATTATGTGGGAAATAGGTCACTCATGACTGTCTCGACAGCCACAGAGTTCCAACCATATTCACTGGTCGTTTCGTGGCGTGAGCCTTCTACCAGAAACGCCTAACGATGCCATAATCTGTCTGGTTGGGCTCATCGCTCAAGTCCGATGAAACATATGGGGCTTAGGATAGTCTAAGAATCCACATTGACGAGAACTGAGCCCAGAACTACCATATGGCATGGAGTTAGGTATACGCTAGAATTGATTTAGAAGCCTGATCAAAGTGAACATCAACTCCAGAAGATTGTCCCACGGGGTATCACATGTGATGTAACATTATCGTATTATGTGACGTGACAGAACCCAATTCATTCCAGCAAGGAATTTGTTATGAGCTTGGGCCATCGACTCGTTCAATGGTGCAAGAGCCTTGGTTCGACCGATGAAACGTTTGAGCAAAGAAGGCAAACGGTCAATCAGTTTCGATACGGGATATAAATCAATGCAAATAGAGCCAACTCGCCAAGTTTTTGGCAAAATTGCTATAACTGGCGTCGATATATTATGCACGAGAAACGCCATTTGTTTCGTAGTCTAAAATACCCTGCCACAAACTGAATGGACCCTGATCACCTCACGCGCCACTGAAATGGCCTGCTCAGCCGCCGAAGCGCCTTCAAGATTAGCCCAAGTGGTGTCCTATTTTTAACCAAATGCGGGCAGTGGCTTTGACCTGGCCATCCCTGTATTTATCGAAACCTTTCTCTTTTGAAACAGCGCCAAAGACTTTTATATATTCATCCCTTTATCGGGATCATTGCTGCGTTGGCAAACTCGCAATAACTACATCCCTTTAATAGCCGTCGAACTGACTAAACTGAGTCTCAGCGTACGCCGTCAGCCATCTCGAACTGCTTACACCCAGCATCATATATGCGCCGGCCATGTCAACGACAATGGTCATGACAATGGCAGCGCCCACTCTTTCTGCTGATTCCACACCATGCTGCCCAGGATGCGGCTACTCTCTGCCTCTTGATCACAGCCAAGTTCAACTCCTTGAGGCTCAGGCTCGTATCGAAGACCTCGAAAATCAAGTCCGTTTACTCAACGAAAAGGCTACTGCGGCCGTTGATCGCTGGGCCGATTACGAAGATGAGATCGCCGGTCTGCGCGCTCAGTTACCTTCATCACCTGCACAGAAGCAACTTCCTGCGACGCCTACAAATCCTCGCATGTCGTTTCTTCAAAGTGGCACCAGCCGGCTGTCATCATTCCTCTCCCCGCGCAAGTCGCACGAACTCCCTCATATTGACACCAACCCCTCCCGACCTCTCAACCAACGTTCCATAAGCAGCCAATCGCACCGCCCACAACAGCTACAACCCCCGCCATCCCCATCGGCCGAAGACCTTCTGGAGGCACTGAACCGGGAACAATGTCTGCGCAAGGAGGCTGAAGGGAAGGTCGCTGCTACAAGTCAGGAGGTCGAGGAGCTTAGCGCTGCCCTCTTTGAGCAAGCGAATGAGATGGTAGCCGAGGAGAGACGGGCACGGGCTAAACTAGAACAACGCGTGGATGAGTTGGAGAGACGGGATCAAGAAAAACGAAGACGCCTGGACAAATTGGAAGGGGCCATGACAAGGATTGAGAGAGTGAGATTACTACTGGCTGAAGCAGAACAAGATGTCGAGTCAAGCAAGAAGACAGTCAAAGAGATTGAGGCACTTGAGAGACAGCAGGAGGAAGAGGACCGGAAGGAGAAGGAGTTGACAAAAGCGAGACAACCCCAGGATGACAACCGCGATTCAGTTTACAGTGTATCCGTCGATGAGCATTTAGAAAGACGGTCTATTGAAAAGCACAACACACATGAACAGCCGGATAACGATACACATAAATAAAGCGGTAACGTGGCAACCTCCGTCATTGCTTCCCACTTTACATCCTGCTGCTTTGTGGACGATACATGAAGTCTGAGGAGCGAGATACCTTATTAATGCATAATGAAGAACGATACATCTTTTTGGGCCAATGGCTATAAGGTACGGAGTTGGTCAAGCTTGGATATTGGGAATAGGGAGTTAGGTTTATGGAAGACGGGTAAAAAAGGGGGAGCTGTACGATTATACGCACATCGCAGGGCGAGCCGTGTGCCTTTGAGCAAACAATACAAATCCTAATATCGATCATTAAGCTTCTTTTTGCCGCTTATCACAGTTAAACACAGAACTGCTTCCTATGCGAAGTCATGTCTTCACAAATATGATCTGTATCTCACTCTGCCCAGTATCTTATACCCAAGCAGGGCCAATGTTGGCAGCCTACCCATGGATACAGCGTCAACCTCAGAAGATCATAATGCTCAGCGTTGTACTTGTCGGGATACCCAAGAAATACTATAGGTAGTGTGTCGTTACGTCTTGTATTATGTGCAATCAGTCACAAATTCAAGCTTAATCTAACCGCAGACGGCCTGGTAGATGAAAAGTGAATGTATCATGTTGAAGAGTACTATGTACCGGAAAGCCAGAGGGTACCTCTGGAGTATAAACCAAAACCTCCAACTCCTCCAGGTTATCCAAACATTGATCTGAACTTTGATTGTTTAATGACGAGCGAGACCGAAGTCGAGAGCTACACTCTTGTCTCCGATCAAGTCCAATTGCCGTACAACGAATCATAAGTTTCACTCGTACCGGAGCCGAGCACATTAGTGAGGACTGTGCAAGCCGAGGTATTACACCAGTGTCCTCTGATAAAGTAATATCGAAGTATCCACAAACCTTATCCCGCTGACAAAAAAAAAAAGAAAAGAGACCTCTCTCCTTACGCCGCTGTTGAAAATGAATCGCAGGTGACCTCTCCTCTTGACACACCGAAAACACAATTGGCCACGCAATCGCTTGCATACATGGTTTTGCCTTCATTAATTGGTTGTTGAAGAGGACTCAAATCCGATTGTGCGCACTGGGGGAGCCGCTGCCGTACGATGAGCGTCTGGCAGCTGAAGCAGGCATGTGTGGAGGTGGCAAGCTTGAAGGATCGTCGGCGAGAAGATCCTCTAAGAATGCGCTGGGAGCGCGTTGGCTTGGTGGCCGGTTGAGGTTGAGAGTTGAGTTACTGACATCTCTTCGACCTTGGAACGAAGGAGACTCAGGAGGACTAGGATTCAAGTTATGTCGCGATGGAGTGCCGAAGTGCCCACGAGAATCAGGGCGCAAGTTGGTCATGCTGATGCTGTGTTCATGTTGACCACCAGGAGAACTGGTACCCGCAGCATAAAAGCCAGAAGGCAAAAAGGCAGAGCTGCGGTTGCCTGCTCCGTTACCCGACGCCGCAGCAGTTGGCGAAAAGAATAGATTAGAGGCGCTGGGGGTTGATGATAGGACAGGCCCGCGAGTAGTTCGCCGCACACCGCGACCAGCGGAGAGCGACATCGTGGAACCAGTATCGGTATACTTGTAGAAGGGTGCTGGAGGTGCAGGAAAGCCTGTCTTTGCGTTTTCATCGTGCTGGGCTTTTGCTGCCCGCTCTACAGATCGATGAAGGAGGATACCGACTATAAGTCGCCAGAGTAAAATGGCAAGGCCAAGAGCGCCGAGAATGGCTCCAACAGCAATGAAGACAGTCCCGTCAGGGGCACTTGAGTGTCGCATAAAAGGCGCGTTGTTGGTGGGCGGAACAGAAGGGGCTGGATAAGTAGGGATTGGCTTGTATCCTGTCAATGTAGGCATGGCATCGTCCGTTCCGGCAGAAGCGATGGATGTAATTTTGGATTGAATGTCTTCGGTTTTGGTCGGACCCTCTCCTGTCGCAGTATCTTCAGTTGACTTGGGTTTATCAGCCTTTTCAGTTGACTTGGGGTCTTCCTTCTCTTCTGTTTTTGAGGGCTTTGCGTTGTCTTTCGTTTCAGTAGTGGCGGGCTCAGCTTTCTTATCCTCACTGCTCTCCTTGGCAGGCTCATTGGCGGCATCAGTGGGTTTACTCGCATCGCTCTTCTTCGCATCGGTTGCCGATGCAGCAGGCGCAGGGACAGCAGAGGGGTCGTTGTTCTTAGGGTCGTCCTTATTGTCGTCCTTGGTGTCCTGAGCCATAGCCATAGACCCGTACAGTGAAATCGAGGCAATTGCTGAGACCAGGAAGTCCGGCCTGGGGAGGTAATTGATAGGTCTCATGCTGGACTAGCCGTACTGTACGAGTATTTTTTTTTGAATCGGTTGCTCGAAAGAATACGTCGTCAATGTTGATAGTACAGTACAGTGTAGGGCAAGATTTGAGGACAGAAATAAATAAATAAACTAAGGCGTGAAGTTTCCCTCACGAGTTGGTCAAGGGCGACTGAGGCAGATTGCGTATATCGAGGAGGTTTAGGAATGCCAAAGGGATGCTGAATATCGATTTAGCCCGGGCGTGTTCCCGTTGTGAAACAGTACTGGGCAAGACAGGAGTCTCTTTCCCTTAGATATCAAGAACTAACAAACTTCGTGTGCGTTCTAAGGGATATATCGCGTCTCGATTGTGCTGGCAAGGGGTTGCGCAGAGTGAACAGGAAGCGAGAGATGGTTAAATTAGTCAAACGATTAGGCTGTTTCCGTCCCGATCTCCCATTACTCGATCGAAGGAATACAAGAGATACTAAGAAAGAGGAAAAGAATGTAAAAGCGGCATGGGTCAGCGAATGAGTGTGCGTAACCAAGCGAGTGGGTGAGACGCACTACCAAAAGCCGCGTGCAATTGTTTGATAGAGTGAAGATGGGGTTGAAGCGATGGGACTGAGAAGACGGGGTCGCACGACAGAACGAGTGGGCAGGGACTGGGCTGGCTCTAATGCCTGTCTGTCAGTCAATGCGTGGGCCAGGTGTTTGTGATGTGAAAAAGGAGAATGGTGCACTTACCTACCTACCTACCTGGGTTAAGATCGAATAGGTCTAGACCAGGTGCTGGACGATCCCATTCGCTCTCTGTTCGATAGCGTCTATTTAGATACAGTGCAGCACTGCAAATATCAGGAGAGCCGCCGCCTTTACCAGGAGGGTATTGTGGTAATTGTCTTGTGTGTTCTTTTTATGTCAACTTATAACTATCACTTCGCGCCAGCTCGCTTCTCCTCCCATGAGCAGTGGTTTGTCTGCATCATCTTACTCTTCTCTGCGCGAGCCTGCCGCTACGTTTACTTGGTAGTCAGCCTTAAATCCACCTGGACAGTTGACTGTGTTTAAACCACGTCGATGGTCCTTGATGTTGCGCTAATCTTGGTTGCTACGGACAGTCACCTAAAAACATGTGGTTGATGCAAGTTGGTGCATGATAGGTACTCATCGTCTCGCGTTGCCTGGCTACCAAGAAACCCGAATGCTTGTCGGCATCCCATCGTAGTTGTCAATTCATCATATCATCAGTGATAGGATGTGGTTGATGTGGCGTGAACGACAGCATGCAAAGTTAAGTAAATTCAACGGTGATGGATATGTCAACGCCCATGGAAAGCGCCACAATACGATCGATATCCGTACTTTTTTAGATTCTTTATGTGCTCTAAAGTACCTATCTGTCAAGTCAAACATGGCTTGACAAGGCCCTGTGTGCATATCATAGGTCAGCGAGCCCTGAGATCATAATAACTTATTACTGTGCGTGTTTAACTCTATTGATTTTAAGGGTCCTGGAGGAAACCTTGCACGACCAGCGGGGTAACCAATTAATGCGACATCTCCATACATAGGACGGGGATCTTTGCGTGTGGATTCTTGTCAGGTCCAGTGTTTTTCAGCTCAGGTTCCGCGACCCACAACGCTCCAGCCAGCTTACCTGATATATCACGTGACCTGGTATCGGCGCTACCAAGGTCCATCCGGGCACGCGTGAGCTTCGTCATTCAGCCTCCAGTTCTAAGTATCGCCAGCTTGATCATTGGCAACGACTCCAAAATCTGCAGCCTCAGCAATCAACGCAATACAGACCTTGGTGTTTCGCAAACAAAATCTAATTTCAACCATGGAAGAAGAGCGTCTCTGGAAGTTCCGACGGCCTGAGTGGCTTAACAGCGTCTGGGCTCGCAATGCCGGTATCTACAGCGCTGGAGCTATTGTACGTTGCACCTCGAGAAGCATCACCAGCCTGGCCGTTCAATCTTGTTTTCCCTTCGCTTTCCACTGTTCTTTCATCATGCGCGACTCGTGCGCTAGCGCTCTTACAATAATCCATTGCTGACCAAGTCATCTTCAGTTCTCCATCGCTTTTTACGTCATGCTCGACTCTGCAGTCTGGTCCAAATCATCTCGCAACGGCTCTGACATCCACGTCAAGTTCGTTGATTGGTTGCCCTTTATATTTTCTAGCTTGGGCATGCTTATCATCAATTCGGTCGAGAAGCAGCGCCTAAGCGCCGATTCTTTTAGCTATAGCGGAAACGGGGTGGCGTGGAAGGCTCGCGTTGTCCTATTCTTGGGATTTGCAGCCCTCGCTGGTGGAATGGCTGGCGGCGTCACGGTCTTTGTTCTCAAGTTTATCGTTCCAAGTGTCGCCATGCCTGCTCTGAGTATGGGCATTGAGAACGTGCTCAGCAACGCTCTCGTGGGCGTGAGGTAAGGCTTTCTTTTTCCGCAAGTTCTATCGTATTTATTAATTGTGTGCAGTTCTGTTGTTCTTTGGATCAGTCAAAACATGGAAGACGAGTACTCCTACAACCTCTCCCTGTAAACAAACATAAGTCGGCAAAGGCAAAACAACCGAACCGAGGCGACACTGGGGCGCATTGATGGGCTGAGTTGGTCTCCTAGAGATGAGGGCAAGGTGTACGATTAACAACAGGACTTACAGCATTATATTGATGGCAGAATGATTTCAACCCTGATATTCCACGCATAGCCACGGTAAGCTGCCAGCATTGGCTGATCGGATACCTGAACAAAGCTCAACTATCACAAAAATATGTTGAGCATGCCTCTTTTGAATTTGAGCTTGCTTTAGAGTAGCGTTATATTAAGGATGGAGTAGGGAGGCTGTTATCACTTCGAATACACATTATACTTACGAATTTGGAGGACGCCGAGTGCCTGTTATAACCTTCTGCGATGAATACCTACGGATATGAAAGCCTAGTGCACTTATGAATGGGCTGCTTGAACAATATGTGTATCGCTCTCTTTGAGTGTTCGTTAGGCAGGTGTAATCCTGTAATCATGCACTAGACCAGCGCAGCAGCTAGGATGAAGACACCCCGGCGCACCCCACCAAAGTCAACAGAAGATGACTTAGCGACATAATAACACATGAATAACATCAATTTTTGGATAGCTACTCATCTTTTCCATCGCAACTCTCTCACAACTTCTCAACAATCCACAATGGCTGATCGATCTCGGACAGCTACAAATGGCTCCGGGGTCTCCCGCACTCGCAACGGCGCCTCTTCTGCAGGCGTACGTCGCAATTTGTTCCAGAGCCAGTTGACCCGGCGACCTACCGCCGGTTCGACTTCCACGTCTGCAGAAACACTACATTTGGACGTCGATGTCTTATCTGATACATCTGAGATTGTGGTTCGCGATAAGCACGGAGAAATTGAGCTTGGAGATCCGCCGACGCCGATGATGGAAGATGAGGACGAGTTACAGTTAGACCATAGGCAAGAGAGTGAGAGTATGAAATGACCACTTACACCTGCAGTGTGAAATTTGGGGAAAGCTTACATGTGAATAGAAGAGAGGCAGCGGCTTGCGGAAGCAGTCAAACATCACCAGATGCATCGCCACGCTATAGCTGAACAGCCTGAAGGTGCGTCATATACTTAAAATCATTCATGTCTAACTAACATGATGTTAGAACTACTTGAAGCTGTCAGGGCAAGCTTACGGACCAAAGTTGCAGCCCTGACTGAAGACAACTGGATGTTTGAACCAGAAGAACAGCCCCGTGGTTAACCAAGTCTTTTATTTCCCTTACAACGCCTGCTGTCTATGTATCTCTCAAGACAATATGGTATGTCCACCACGCAACCTCACCAACCAACTGGTCTAGTCCAACCCCTCTGCTGCGGGTGCATCTTGCCGTTGTGTGACTTGCTTACGCTTTGGCTTCTCGGGTTCACCACCACCACCGAAGAAACCACTCATCATATCCATCAGAGGGTTGCTTTGCCGAGGCTTGGACAGGCCGAAGTACATTTCTCCAACCATCTCAAGCGCCTCCCCCCATGACCCTGCCTCGTTGATTTGCGTCGCGTACTTGGATACTAGGGCGCGGTAGAGTTCGGGTGCGCCACGCTGGATGGCAAGAAGGAGGAAGCCAAGGAAGTTGAGCAGGGGTAGGCTTGGGAAGATGCGGATATCCCCAGAGGAACCAGATACATCTTGGACGCCGAGGTTTGGGTTATCGTTGGAAAGAGAGCTGGTGAAGAGGCGGTAGCAAGTATTGGCGGCACGAATATTGCCAACAAGAAGGTATGGAAGAACGGCGCGGCCCGCGAAGAGTGCCGCCTGATGGGGCTCACCCTCCTTGTACCAAGCATATTCCATCTTTGTCAGAACCTCTGGAGAGTCTTTGGTACCCAATATTAAATGCTTCTCAGCCTCGTATGTGTCGTGCTCGTCGGCGTAGAGTGAACCGGCGACATGGTGAAGTTCTGGGTCTCCAGCTGGATACTCGCCAAATTTGGCAGACCATCTGCACCCATAAATGTCAGCTTGTTCACTTGTAATGCTTTCTTAAAGCTATATCATGGAACATACCCGATGATCTCACCTACAAACTTCTTTCTTGTAGGCTCGCCAGCCTCGAACAGTCGGAGACAAGTCAATAGTCTACCCTTGGTGGTAGCATCAGGCTTCAACTCTGCCTGCTTGTACACGTCTACCAGCATGGCACAAAGATCCCCTCCGCTGCCTCCCTGTCCTGCGCGCAGCAATGCTTGAGAAACATTGGAGAGAATATCGATGGCGGCTGGCCAGTTGGATGTCTTGATATAGCGAGATGCGGCAACACGGGTTTGTTGCTGAGCCTCATAGTAGTCGCCTTCTTCGATCTTGGCCTGTAGCCGGGCTACTATGCGGTCGACCTTGCTGGCCATGGTAGGATTCGTAAAGTGAATGCAGTATAGAGAGCTTTAAGACCAGTGATATGATGCGACAGAATAAAGGACAGTGACGTAGAATATCTGTTACAGAGGCAAGGTGTTGCAGCTTAGGTGGGTGATTGTTGGGTGGAGGGGTCATGTTGGCCAGTACGTACCAGAGCTTTGAGCTCCGCCAGAACCTAAGCCCATGATCCACTTGATGACGACTCATTAAAAAAACCTTTGCTGGTATCCGACTTTCTCACCTGTCAAACAGTTAAAAGCTATACAAACCTGGCTCTTGATCCTCAACCTCAGCCGATTGAGTTACCTAAGTCCTATCGTCGCCTTAGAGCAGGTCCTCTTTATCTTTCGAAACTACAAGTTGATACATTCCTCGACTTGAAAGCCATCGCAGTTCCAAAACCAGCATCTGTCCTTTTGGCATTACTCACCAACTCGACTTTTCAGACACTCCATTTCTCCCTCCCCATGCATTGGCTTCTGCTTGAAATAACTATACGGCTACAGTATCATAGGCGCCATGAATATCAAGGTAAAGCCACCATTGAGGCATATTGGAGTTTAAAACCAATGTAGTAAGGTTCGTCCCTGCCCCACAGGGCCGCAGGACGATCTCCAAGCAGGTCATCGAAGTGGGCCTTGTCAGCTCCAACTTGATATAAGAAGCTCGCCATCCACCTTCTGTTACGTCTCAACTCCCACAAGAGACAGAGACGTCCTGTTCCACAAGATACGATCCGGAATTGCTTTCCTACATATGCATTCAAATCCAAACCCCTGCTAACGAATAGCAGCGTGATTAGTTTAGTGGTAAAATCCTCCTCTCCCATGGGAGGGTCCCGAGTTCGATTCTCGGATCACGCATGGTCTTTTGCACTTTCTGAGCTCTTGTATCTTTTTTGCTATCGATAGAGTCCGTGTTGGTGAAGCTCAAGGTCCAACTGTGACTAATATAAAGTCAGATTAATATGCTTAACTTGCTCGTGTTGACGCTTGTAATTGGTGGATAGACTGGCAACCGCCTCAGTAGAGCATAATCAGATGCAACAACCAAGTTAATCGATATATTCCGAGTGATATAGTCCTCATATTTATCATCTATCACTGACTATGTACTTAGCCCCTTGAGCTACATTTAAGTCATATGCATCCTACCTCCCGGGGTTCTACCCGAACCGATAGAGCTCCGACCCCCAGTTCCCGCACGTTGTATCAACGTGCCGAAGCCGGCCTTATTAAATAAGTTGACATCGGTAAGCTCAACTCCGTTATTATAAAGAGTCAATCTACCCATATTCTAGAGTTCTTGTCTTCTTCTCATTTTTGACTTGGATGATTATCAATCATTAAAGACGTTTTTCATACACCATGGCCTCATCTGCTCTCCAGCGTAAACAGCCCACCCCAGAATGTCAAAGTATCATATTGACAAACATTCTTAGGCCTCGTGCGCTTTGTCCCAAGATCTAATCCTTCCAAAGTCCTTATCGGTCAGCCAGTAGATAAGGATATCGACGTTGGCGCTGCCCTGCGTAATCGTCAAGAAGTTACTGTTGATGTTTGGTCTGGGTCATCGGTCATATCTCCAGGATCGCCAACTGGCGCCACTGAGACCATCGATCGCGTCTTGTCGCCTCTTGCGCAGAATGAGATTGGCACGATTCGATGTGTCGGTTTAAACGTGGGTAATCTGATTTACAAAACGAACACGGGCTTACTTTCTATCTCAGTACAGGAAGCACGCTGCTGAGTGTGGACTTGAACCTCCAGCAATCCCAGTGATCTTTATGTAGGTAACCCTAGGTCAACATGCCAATGCTAGATCTCGAGTTGATCCGTGAATAGGAAGCCAAGCACATCTATCGTAGATCCTTGGCCCGCTCGTGGAACGATTCCCAAGTTGAGCCAGATTGACGGGTCTGGGGATTATGAGGCAGAGTTGGCTGTAGTTATTGGCAAGACAGCCAAGAACGTTAGTGAGGCCGAAGCATTGGACTATGTTCTTGGATATACTGCTGCCAACGACGTTTCCAGCCGCACTCAGCAGATGAATCAATCTCAGTGGTCCTTTTCTAAGAGCTTCGACGGAGCTTGCCCTCTAGGTGAGGGTTCCTGATTTTGCGCCGAGCTTGAGCTAACAACTTTGAAGGTCCTACAATTGTCCTCAGGTCTCTGATTCCAGATCCTACGAAACTACACATGCGAGGCATTAAGAACGGAGAGGTGTACCAGGAGAGCGGCACTGAGTAAGTGTCAAACCCAGTTACACGAGCCTACCTGCTGACGGTATTCAGTGACCTCATCTTCTCTATTCCTAAGATTATCAGCTGGTTATCCCAGGGAACTACTCTCCCTCCAGGAACAGTCATTGTCACTGGCACTCCCGCAGGTGTCGGAATGGGCCGAACGCCAAAGGATGCGCTTCGTCACGGCGACGAATTTGCAGTTGAGATTTTGCCCCATATTGGAACACTCACTAACATCTTTGAGAATGAGAAGAGCGGCTTCATGACCAAGTTGTAAGCACTCACAGCTGTAAATACAATATCTTTTAATATGATTTATGACATAGTTCACCATTTGCCATATGAGAGCTTAAACGAAATGTTCCTTTAATTCAGATTTATACGATTGGTCAGAACTGCAAGCCATCAACCGAGACATATCAGCGTGAGCACTACTACGTAATGTACCGTTTCACCATTGCTATTCCTTTTAACATGTTTGATGTCATTGCGAATCCTCTTTTGAATGTCAGACATCGTACGACTGTATCTAACCTCGCATGTGTGCGATTCTTGCTGGTCATAAAGCAGTAAGAGCTCAACATCGCTCCTTAGTATCTATACTACTATTTCACACTTATCGGCATCCAAGATCTTATTGCAATGGTCGATCAGCCTATTATTCCGGAGAAGATGAGGGCGTTGAGACTCGTCGAGGTCAGTTCCTGTACACCACGAGCGTTAGGATTCACGCGTCTGATTTGTATATTTAGTTCAACCAAGATTATCAACTTCGTGATGATGTCCCAACGCCGAGTCCGAAGCCAGGCGAGGTTCTCGTCCGCGTGGCTACCGCTGGCTTTTGTCATACCGACCTCATGGTTTCTCATGGTATAACTGAGGCACCGTTGCCGTTCATCGGCTCTCATGAGCCAGCTGGTACGATTGCCAGCCTTGGATCAGACGTACCGAAAAAATGGGACGTAGGAGATCGTGTGGGAGTTACAAACTTCATGGACCCTTGTAACAGCTGTAAGGGATGTAGATGGGCAACACAAATTCTTGGATCTCTTGATCCACGTTTCTGTGACAACAAAACCATGTGTGGCATCCTTCGTCGCAATGGGGCGTTTGCTGAATACATGACTTCTTGGCATGGTGCCCTTGTGGCCTTGCCGGATAGCATGAATTTTGAACAGGCGGCTCCTTTGATGTGCGCTGGAGTGAGTCTTCCGCAGTCCTATGATGCTATGCTGGGAGAATATTAACAAAGTCGTAGGCAACTGTATGGCATGCCATTAATCAAGCAGATATAAGAAAGGGACAGGCTATTGCCATCGTTGGAATAGGTGGCCTCGGTGTTCTAGGTATCCAGTTCGCAAAAGCGCGAGGTTATCGAGTTATAGCCATCGACAATCATGATGTTGGGTTGAAGCTCGCATCACATGTTCCCTCCCAACTGAAGCCAGATCTTATTCTTGGACTTGATGACTCAGAAACAATTCAGAGGATCTCTGATTTTACTGGTGGTCTTGGTCTCAAAGCCGCGGTGGTATGCACCAGCGATGATGAAGCCAACGACTGGGCCGCCCAGCGACTAGAACCAAGGGGAACCTTGGTCGCCGCAGGGTTCCCTGAAAATGGCTTCAGGTTTGATCCCATGAATCTGGTAATGAGGGAGATTGTAGTCAAAGGGGTTGTCCACTGCAGTATGGAGGAAACCAGAGAGATGATGAAGTTTGTGGTTGAGCATGGAGTACGCAGCCATTTGACATTGCTCACGATGGACGAGGCAGAGGATATCGTAGCCAAATCTGAGGCTCATGCATTTACCGGTCGCCCAGTTGTAAGGATTGGAGCGCAGTGAAATGATAGTGCATCACTGTCTCGTCGTATGGCAAATCGGAGCCTCTATTTAGTTTCAATACATGACAACAAACCACATGTAATTTCAACACTCCCGAGGATTCAGCTCACTTGCCATACTGTCATCGATTCAAGTCATTGATCAAATCATGCAAATGAATCATTAAACTTGTTTCATTGAAGAGTTCCCCAAAACTCCATTGCGATCCTCCCTACCAGAATCATCTACGTCGGGTCTTTCTTTCATGTGAGATCCTATGCAAGCATGACAGACGATGCCTT
This sequence comes from Fusarium anguioides, assembly GCA_012977745.1. NCBI lineage: Eukaryota > Fungi > Ascomycota > Sordariomycetes > Hypocreales > Nectriaceae > Fusarium > Fusarium anguioides. Next base: position 79,824 of record JAALXK010000322.1, on the reverse strand, counting down.
CCACTTCAAAGCTTAAGACACATATAACCTCTCCTCTTCCCATATCGCAATTATGCTTGTCCAAAAAAAATGCATGCTGCATTGTAAAAAGCCCTTTACAGATTCCAGGCATTGCCTGACGGTCGTCGTCCCTTCTCGTACAGCCACTTGCTGTTCAATCCAACACTTGTTCGCTTCCCTCCAGCCGAGCCAGGAGAAGCAGAATCGGAAAAGACATTAGCCGAAGAGCTAGCAGCAAATGGGCTCGAAGACCCAAAAGAAGACCTTCGTCCGTTGCCGAAGCTGTTAAGGCTCTTTTGGAAAAGAGGGCTACCCAATGGTGAGCCTGTCGATCCCTGAACTAGAGGGCTGCCTCGTCCGGACAAAGGCGAGCTGCCATAACTTCCGCGACTTCCAACCGAACCACCGATAGAAGGTGTACGAGAGTATCGAGGCGGCGTGCTGAACTTGGCATCAGGGGTCGGCGCAGCTGAGGAGGGGTCCAGGCCCAACAGCTTACGCTGGGCAGGTGTAAGAGGAATATCGGAGAGATCGTCTTTCGGCCGAATCAAGGGCGAGCATGCGATGAAGATGTTGACAAAAGGTATGAGTTGAAGAATGAACCATGCCCAACTTAAGTATATCCTAAAGGAACTAGGGATACTATCCAGCAAAGTTAGCCATTTGCAGGTCGCAAAGACTGCGAGCAAAAGCTTACACTTGAGAGCCAAAGTTAAGCTTGGCTAGGAGCTGCGTGGACCAGAATCCCAGCAGCGCAATAACGTTATAGGCGATCTGGCGCACATTCTTCTCAGAGAAGGTCGTCGCATTACGTCGCCTAGCGATCTCGTTGAGCCGTGGGTGACGCCAGGTACCAGGGCTGTCGGTTACTGGTGGACCGCCAATGGTAGCTGTCTTAACCGGAGTAGCCATTTCAAGTTTTGGTGGTTCGAAAGACGCGAAGGGCTGTTGGCAATGCTGATTTTTGGGCCTGGTCGTGTTGTTCGTCGAATGCCCTTTGACCTCTTGAACGTTCTGCAAGATACCGCCTGAAGTCCTCTGAAATGTCCCTGTAGTCTCTCAAAGAGGAAAAATATCCTCAAATATAGTGGCCCTGTTGGTTAGTATGTATGTCGTCCTGGCCGAAGCCGTCGTGAGCTTGGTTGCTCCCCTGGGTATGAGATTTGTTGATGTTGCGACCAGAGAGATGAGGGAGCACACTCCCCTGCTAGAAAACAATGCCTTCCTAGGCTGCTACTGTAGGTAGCTTAGCTCTTAGGCGTTGCAGCGCGACGAGCACAGGCCCTGTATCAAATTACGCCACAGTCTCGACTTTCAAGCCACGAAATCTCTCAGCCTCTCAGCTCCACTGAACCCGGGCTTCCCAGGTACTAAGGTAGTCGTGAATCAGGTACGACGGATGCTCCTGGGGAGGTAATGTACCGTGACGCGCCTCATGGGCGTATCTGCTGCCCCAGGCAAACTAAGCAAGACAAGGACAAGGAAAAGGCTGAGGAGCGCAGCTGGCAACTTCGCTTCTCACTCACCATCTCCATTCCTTCCTATCGCATCACCAAAGCCCAAACTTTCAACTCTTTTCAATTTATTTAAAGAACCAACACTAATATTATCATCGTGATCGCATTCGCAACCCACAAACAATCTGCGCGCGCAATCTGGTATTCAGCCCAGTCATCATCAACCAATCCCCACCTCCGTCTCCCTGCCAAACATTGATTCTCTGAACGAATTGTCCCCTCGCGATGCGCCGTTGATCCATCTCACACGATTTGATCTTGAACGTCGACTTGTCGCGAATACCTTCATTTTTGACAACTCTACAACCGCCCACAATGGCGTCTCCTGTCTCACTCGCCGCGACGTCCGAGGTCGACCCTCCTAGCTCCCCTGGTCAGCCCGAAGCCAAATCTTTCGTCTCTCGTGCCATGACTGAGGACGATGATACTCAAATGGCCAATGCCACTCCTGACCCCCAAGAAAAGTCATCGCGTGGTAAGACCAAAGCATCGCAAAACAAGGATGTCGCAAATCAACCCACAATTGGCAAGATACGCCATTTGAAAAAGGAAGACGGCGAGCCTCTCTGGAGAGAAGATATCCAGTACGACTTTCTCAAAGCTGTTTTCGACAACGAGCAGTGTGTTTTTACCAATTCTTATGAACCAAAACGATTACAGCGACAATGCTTTGCCGACCTCTATATCGATACCATGTCCCGCAGCTCAAAAACCAGCAAAGTTCTTCGCGACAAGCTCCTTAGTGATAGAGAGGCCGCGAAAGGCATGGCTATGGTGTGCCTTCTCGTCAACATGGGCCGAATGAACACAACGCTGAATTGTAAGATTTATCTTATTCCTCTTAGAGTCATCCCTAACACTCCCAGTCTTTCCCGAGATGCGAGCTCAGCTTCGTACATACCACGCCATCCCTTCACTTCAAGCTCGCCAGGATCCTCATGCCTACAAGCAGCTTCAAGATGCCCCCCGTTTGAAGTCTATCCTAAAGGGTGGTGCAGAAGATCGAGAAGAACCCAACTCTCTTGACAAAATTAAGCAGCTGGACACTCCGCGCACAAATCCCGTCAATCTTATCTTTGTCATGTGCAACACAGCCCAGAAGATTGCCGAGCTTCACTTTCCCCGTCACCGTGAACTCCACGATCTTATTATGCGAACCGAGTATACCAGTAAGTCGCGAGCAAATGCATTTCTCTGGCTTATGTGGTTCTATCTTGAGTCCGATTTTACAGAGGAGGGATGTGACGAGAACCCCTTCGGACCAGGTGTTGACTATGGGCTGGATGTTGCAAACCAGGGCGTGCCTGAACTCGTAGAGATGGCCGCGGAAGAGAAAGCAAAGGAAAACGTGGACACCGAGGAAGAGGTCGAGTTCGGTCGCTCCAAGCAGAAGATGCGAGCGAAGATTCTCGAGATGGACCAGGCTTTCCTCAACGAAAGAGACACCAAGAGGGGCAAAATGCGGCCATCGTTTGCGGATGACGGCCCTGCTATCCTCCCACGCATCAGGCCCTCGAAGCATGAGTCTGATATGGATAGCACCCGATCGACACCTCCTCCTAGGGCGCTTGGACGTGGACTCAACTCGAATCGCAGAGGTGCGCCCCTAAAGTATCAGATATTCGAGGGTTCATCCCCAGCACATCACGTCAACGAAGGTGTTGTAGCTCGAAAACCCCGACCTCCAACAGCGCATCAGCTCGCCGTTGAGCGGAACAGGAGCCAGAGGGTTGAATACATTCTTGATCGCGGCCTTCGCCGCCAGCATCACAAGAGTCGAAAACTCAGAAGACAAGACGGTGCTATCTTTAGAGCTTCTCAACGACTCCAAGTCCAGGAAGATCCATTTGAGGATAGCGATGATGAAAATTGTACTCCCCGGAACCTAACATACGGAGACAAAACTCCAGGGCCATTCAGGGAGAAGGGTGTGGGGGGGCTTTGTCTCCTGGTTAAGGAGAAGGATGACTTTGGCGAGGAAGTCAGTGCCTACGCGGGTGCATTGAGAAGGGCGACCAGACGTCTGGCTCGATGGGGGCCACGGGCGTCTGAGCTCGGTGTCATTGCTCCCGTTAAGCGACCTAGACCAAAGAAGCCTGAAGAGGATGACCCAGACCTGGATCTGGATGATGATCTGGACAGGCAAAACGGCGACCTCAATGGTGATGTTAATGGCGATGTTACGCTCGGGGATGTCACAGTGGGAGACATGACAGCAGGCGACATAACCATGGGCGACGTTACGATGGATGATGCCGAAGTTGAAGATCAAACAGTTCTTCACGACGACGAGGATGTGGATGATGCCGATCGAACAGAGGTTATGGGCGATTCAGACATGGATTAGCGGTCGACAGAAAGAACACGATATGTATAACTCCACCGGAAAGGGACGAAGGAATGGTTAGTGATTTACAGGAGCTATCGCGGCTGGATTGGGATCGGAGTTGGTTTTCTATGTTATGTGTTTTACGTGTGTTGGTGGGTGTAATTGTACGGCGTTGAAAGAACCACACATATACAGAGGTTGCGGTGAGGAACAATAGGGAAAAGCATTGCTTTTTCTTTTGATAGTTTTCAACTATAACCAATAGATTTACATGTTTAACAGGACTGAAGGTTTTAATCGTAGCGAATACAAATACGAAAACGAGGCAATGAGCTGGCAACGGTTTCACATGGCGCCAAGGCCAGAAAATTGCTGTCAGAATGTGGAATGCGGTACGGCCGGGGCGTTGAAGAGCTAATCCTGGGGACCGGGCGGCTTCAGGGTTCAGCTCCGGATGGCTGATTAAGTTAATTTCCGGGGCTCAACAGAATTTATTAACTAACAACCCCTTCCTCACGCCATTGACTCGTGAAGATTTATTCCTTTCAACTTGCAACTTTGGCAGTCAACACAATGGCAAAGAACAAGTCAAAGTCAAAGTCCTCTGCGACCACCGCGTCGCAGGGCGGCGTCAACAAGCTCCTTGTGGTTCTCGGTCTTCTCACTGCTCTCCTGAGCTCCGTCGTCTACTTCGTCGAGCAGAACCTTAACCAGTTCTATATCTTCGACCTCAAGCACCTCGACGACCTTTCCAAGCGTGCCATCGCCAAGCATGGAGAGGACACCCGATCCGTTGTGCAGTACATTGTCACGGAGCTAAACGAGAAGGTTCCTGAGCACATCAACCTCAAGGAGGAATGGGTCTTTAACAACGCTGGTGGTGCCATGGGTGCCATGTACATCATCCACGCGAGTGTTACCGAGTACCTCATCATCTTCGGTATGTCTCCTTAGTGCAATTGCAGATCAATCGCTAACATGCTGTCAAATAGGTACTGCCATTGGTACCGAGGGCCACACTGGTCGCCACACCGCCGACGACTACTTCCATATCCTCTCTGGAACTCAGCTGGCCTATGTCCCCGGCGAGTACGAGCCGGAGGTTTACCCCGCTGGTAGCATTCACCACCTTCGCCGTGGCGACGTCAAGCAGTACAAGATGCCCGAAGGCTGCTTTGCGCTTGAGTACGCTCGTGGCTGGATCCCTCCCATGCTCTTCTTTGGCTTTGCCGATGGCCTCTCCAGCACACTCGACTTCCCCACGCTCTGGGATACCACTCGTATCACTGGTCGGGAGATGATCAACAACTTGATCAAGGGCAAGTTGTAAGGACATCAAGGATGGATGGTTGTATAAATCAAAAGGGGTCGGTTGTACATCACATATGGGGCCTGAATTAGGTCGGTTATAGAATTGGGTGTATAAAAGGGCATTGATCACGACTGGACGGCTATAGATATCTGATCGGGTTGATACCCTTTTGGATGGATTTGTATTTATACCATAGTAAAGGATCTGCTAAACTATGTTTGATGGAGCAAATACCAACGATATGGATACCAAGACAAATTGTTTCATGACATGTGTTGAGCACACAGGCACTACGCGTAGACAAGATGAATTGAAATGAGACCTTCCAAGTCTTGGATCGCCTCAGGCTCCTCATAGTAAGCTATTCTCTCTACGGCACAGGAATGCCCATGCAGAACTTTATGATCTACTCACTCCGATGTCTTGTCGATCTGCAGACTGCAATAACGAAACCTACGGATGTCAAATCGAATTCCTAGGCAGACAGTATGTACTACTGAACATAGTCAGAAAGAAAAAGAAGCTCAAAACTTCACAAGGAGCTAAGCAACACAAGCGATATTAAAATGCCTGTGAGTGTATTACTGCGGTTTGGTTTCATGGAGTGAACCTGCAGCCTATTCTTGCTCCAAAGACAATATTTTACCTTGTTCTGAGGCTCTTGCTAGGTGATGGATATCAGAGACTAACAAGTCAAGTTTGCACTGTCCAGTAACGAACGAAACAGGGAAATTCAATGATCCAATATACTGCTCACTCAACTGCGTTCATATATAAGTGATAAGAGTTACATTCGCCAATATAAAACCTTTAACCACAATAACCTCCAACTGCGTCCAAGCAAACCATAGGTAGTTTACTAACATTGACACCGCTTCGAATCTATTCGTCAATTCGCTTGTTTTCGAAAGGAGCCTCCTCGTCGGCAGTTGCACCGGCACGACCCTCAGGGAGAGCGTTGAGCTCATCTTCTTGGATATCCAAGCTACGGAATTGAAGCCAGAAGCAAGTACCAGCAACAACGGCTAGAATAGCAACAACGCCATAGTTCCATACCAGAAGAGGATCAGCAGCAAGTCCTACCAGAGCCTGTCCGAGAGCTGCGGAGAAAGCAGTCATGAAAAGAGCAACGGCCTGAACCATGGAACGCATGTTCTTGGGGGCCTTGGAAAAGGCATACTCAAGAGAGGTGATAGAGGCGAACACTTCAGACAGCGCAATGAGAACGTACGCGCCAGTTTGTGCCCAAACATTGATATCCGGAATTGCACAGTCCTCTCCGGATGCATATTTACCACATTCAGACTTCTGGTAGATGTAGTGTTGAACAACAGCCGCCCAGATCATAGCAGCCGCACCAGTAAAGAAACCGGCAGTAATCTTTTTAATAGGAGTAAAGCGGATACCAGCCTTTCGAAGAGCAGGGTAAACGAGGAAATCGTTAAGAGGAATAAATATCAGAAGAGAAAAGGGGTTGAGGTTGGAGAGAATGTCATTGGGAACGCCGTGACGCTGCATAACGGCGGCTTGGGAGATGAGGTTGTTGTTGACTATTACCAATGTCAGCTTCCACAAAACTCTTTCTGTACCAAACTTCACATACTTTGATTGTAGCAGAGCCAGAAAATGGGATACCAGCAAAAAACAGCGCAGGCATTGAAACCTCGGCTGAGTTCATCGACCCAGGCGTCGTCAAAAGTCATCCACTTAGGACGGGTCTCATCGCTGAAGTTCGAGGGCTTGACCTTCTCCCAGAAGTCATCCTTATGGAGATTCTTATACGTTGCAACTGGATTAATGCTCCAGCATCCCTTCTGGGCAAGAAACCAAGTCTTGAGTGCCTGTCCCAGAACTGAGCCACCAGGAGGTCGTCTCTCGTAATTCCGCCTATTTCCCCATAGGATCAAGGGACAAACGCAAAGAAGCACGGTTGGTAGAGTATAGGAGAGCCAAAAGCCGACGAATCGCTCTGCAAAGACCATATTGAAGGGTGTTAGCATAAAGAATTAATATCGTTAAGTTGAGGAATGTCCATATCAACACAACATCACTCTGGGGGCAAATGGTAAAAGATACTTACTGTCACCTGACCCACTAAGGCTCCTACGTTAATACAGAAATAGAACCATCTGTTTTTGTTAGTTAATAGGTATTGGTTAGCTGAAGAATACTTACAGATAAACTCTTTCGATGGTCACCGCTGGATCAACCACCACACGCTCACCAGACTTAAGAGTCTTGACATGCATGTACTGTTCACCAAGCTGTTCCACAATCAGAGGATTAACATTGGGTTTAAAACCACCAGTGCCGAAACCAATCACAATGATGGCAACAATCATGGCACCTAGAGCACCACCTTGGTTTCCAATGACAGGGGGGATGGCAGATATAATCAGGATGATATGGCCGATGATGTCGATTCCAAGGGACCAACTGATGGTTTTATAGCGGCCCCAGTACTGGTCAGCAACATATGCACCGAGAAGGGGCATGAAGTATTGCCAGAACTGGTTGAAGGTGGTGATTCCGGTCGAGGCGCGCTGGCCCATACCGAGAGCACCGGGCTGGTCACTGTCAGCACCGGTAGTGGAACCATCAGGGAGCTTCTGCTGGATGAAGTTGGTAACTTCTCTGAGTTAACATGACTGAGCTATCGTTCTCGAGGCTAAGCGAGGACTTACACACAACAGTGCAACCATAGTAAGAGAAACGTTCGCAGAGCTCAATAAAGGCAATACTGAACAATTTCAGAGGAATCTTATTCGGGACTCGTCGCAAAGTCTCCAGCTCCTCGGCAGTAGGGAATTGCCCATCTGGTGTTACACCACCAACGGGGGTAACAGCGCCCGCATCAGCAGTGGCTGGACGAGGGTCGGTAGCAATAGATGCTCGTTTCTCAGCGGATATCGAGGCTCGCTTCTCATCAATGACTTCAGCGCGAAGTCCAACCACAGTGATGGGCTCGGCGAGACTGTCTCCTGCAGGCGCCATTATCGGGTATTGCTGATCTGTGGGATCGCAAAGAAAGGGAAAACTGAACGCAGTATAATAACAGGCTAAGATCTCAGAAAGACAGAGACAGAAGTCACAGGCGGCGGTCTTTTATATCTCTTTAGAGAGTCGGACAATGTTACCATAATGGATCTTGCGCATCAGGTTGGACCGACGATCGACACCAAATGAGAGGCGAGAGGCACGTAGGGTTGAGCCAAGACGCCAGATCTGACGAGAATATGCGAGTTCTGCATTTAGAAAGTCAGGAGGACGTATTTACGACACAAGGATGGTAATGAAAGAAGAAGGTCACAGTAGCTACCTACTGTATAAGGTCTGATACCAGGAGCCTCATGACAAGGATGGATTCCCTTTCACCCTGCCAAGATCTCGCATGCAGCTTGGTAAGTTGGTAGCTGACATTAGATTATGGTAGCTAAAGAGGCGAATAGGAATATCGTTAGCTGGGTAGCCTGCAGCACAACAGCACCATCTAAGGAGACAGTTGGACTTTTGCAAAGTACTAGTCTTATGTTTGCTTGGCAGCAGGCAAAAGGTTATCAAGACTGTCTCTTAGCTTGCCGATACAAGCCAATACTCGGAGATTTTAAATACAAATCTAGGCAATGGCTAATTCAGCACTTAAAAAGCCCCATCCCAATCGAATAGGAAACTCGAAGTTTCGAAACCCCGATGTCTTGAGCACAGGAGGATACTTTCAAAGGATGTACCACACTCGCCTCCCATTACATCTTGAAGCCCTTTTGCAAAAGGATCACATTATCAGGTATCGATGCCTTCGACTTGGCAAACGCATGGTCCTTATCTGCAGGATCCTAGTTAGGATATGGCTCCGAAAATGTAACATCAAATTGCGGAGCTAAATTCGGTATGCATCTGAAGCAACGAAGCAACATCCTTGATCAGCCAGCCAACCAGCTCGCAGCCATTCCATGATAAGAGAGGCGCCTAGATACATACACATGGTCGCTACATGCTTATGACCCCTGATGAGTCTTGGCATACGAAGACCCATGGAACTTGAAGAACTTTTGTAAGTCTGGGCGTGATAAACACACAAAGTTGGGCACGGTATGGAATATATTTGGTGTCGCTGGTGATTTAGAGCTTTATGTGTCGGTTGGGGCAAACCACACACGATGGGAAGGGTTGGTACTTGATGGAATACGAAAATTGCTAGATGGCATATGTGAATGTGATTGATGGTTGAGAAATTATATCTGTGTTGACTTGCAGTACATTTGCAAGCATCGCAAACCGCATAAATAGGATCGCTTATTAAACAATCCGTAACAATGATATGCTATTTTAAATGAATAACATCCATCTCTAACTATGATCAGTGAGACTCTTTCTTGCCCATCATACTCGCTTGACATGGTTGTATCCAACGAGGCCCCCTCCATTTCCTCGACGAGTACCTTCCTGTTCCCGCCTAACCACCCCGCGCTAGAATGATCCTTGAATGCAGCTTAATTTAAGCTTCTTTTAATCGAGCAATGATTTCCATGACTGTTATTGGGTAGAGTCAACACACACATACTCATGCACACCACTTTTACGTGCCAAGCCATCGCTTTCCATATCAGAAATAAACAAAGGCACAGGAAATCCTTCCATTATCAAAGACAGTTTACCCAATACAGCAGTTGCACCACGGGTATCATCGCGAGGCGGGTAACGTCGGATAATTCATTTCTCGATCCCCGAAGGATTACAATTGGAAGCTTCCCTTCACAAATCATCAGACTTAACCAAAGACGGTTTCAACTTTAAGCCCTTGTAGCGCGATGGGAACGGCAAATACAACAACTGACTTCCGGGCATCACAATGTAACAAGCCATTGAGCGAGCTATCATAAACTGGGACAATAATGAACGCAGCTGGGTCCAGAACTACAACACTGGCTTGATTATCGCGCTGGCGCGATGTCCCATAGACATCAGCATTCCCCTCTTCCACCCGACCGCGATACTTTGCCGCAGCCAACCCTTTTCTAACACTTACAGGGTCAGTCTCATGCTTTCGTTGGTAGCTCATGCACGCACTACATCTAGCGTCTTGACCAAAGAAGTTGAAGGATGTCTTGGGGCCGTCGGGTCTTCGTGGCTTCTAGCATACACATGCCGAATTACTACATATATCCAGGTTTCCTTTGCTAACACAGATTGTATGCATCTCAAGGTCGGTACTCATGACCATCTCGTTGGGTGCATTTGGCGCATCCGCAACATCGTCTCTATCAAACCACCCGCGCCGGTATTGTTTACTGCTATTAGCGGATCTTGGGCGACCGGAATTGAAACAATAGTTCTTCTGACTAGTTTTCTTTAACTATTCTTCATGCAGATTTACCTGTTTAGCCATCCTGTACATATGTTGCACGAGAGGCAGAGCTCGACTCAATCTGATGTCAGAGAAGTCAGGGAGTTCACCGATTTGAGCCGCAAAGAGTTGGCGAAGGTGAGCTGTCCGGATCGATTCGGCGGCTGTGTTGAAGTCATTCGACTGTGTTAAGGGAGTAAAGTGGTGCGCGAAAGTTCGGCACAGCATTTCCACGGCATATCACCTAATAATGTGCCAATTTCTTGTCTTTCTGCACGTTCTTAAACCCCTTCAGCATCATATGTTTGTGTGAAGTGGCACATCCTCGAATGCCGTTGTACGACTTGTATACGACACTAGATTTCAACATACAAACCACATGTAAAATCGGTGTCGTCTCACATGGTAACGTCGATATACACTCCCATAGACTGTGAGTCTGGTCGATATTTGAAAGATCCCGAAAAGTGGTTGGTACAATATGGTAACCTCCGGGAATGGACTGCATTTCGTCCGGTAGTCTATATTGTTCGGATAAAATGTTTGCAAGATCAGCAGGGGCCAGTTTCCTGAACAGTCGATGGCCGGTTATTGTCATTGCAACTTCTTCAATATGGGTACCGGCAGCCAGAGAAGTTTCATCAGCCCAGGATTTCAACATCTTCTTTATCCTTAAAGATAAGAAGCTTGCCCAAGTTGCCGTACATGTTGGGAAGCTTAGCAACGAACTCCTAGCCATCCCTTCATAGCGTCACTGGAGCCATGGCACTCAAGATAACAATACCGATCTGGGGGCCCCAATTTGCGGTGCGTGGGGTGTTACCTTCATTGGCGCCAGCATAAGAAAGATGGGGAAATTCTCAAAGTGCGGACAGCCAGCAGCGTCACCTCCTGGGATGGAAGGGATGGAAGGCAGCATTCAAGTGCTCAAGTGGCGCACGCCGACCGCTGGAGAATGACCCCTCCGCACTGCACGCTGGGTGGTTGGCAGATGGGAGCCAGAATGTCTGTCAGAGCTGTGGCTCTGATAGGGATGGAGGCATGAACCTTCGCGAGAAGATGAGGTGTACGGGTTGTGGAAAGGAGCGCGTAGCAGGGCAGAGGGTGACGGAAAATTGAGTTTGGCGTTTGGCGTATATGAGTGATGGCGAGAAGACATGAGTGCATCCTCTCGTCCGTGATCAGATCCGGACACTTCTCCTCCGTACTTGAGCCTCCACAGCCAGTAACGGGAACAACGTCTTCCCTTAAAGGTGCCTCTCTATTGGCTTTCTAGGGGTAAGTTGTTGAACGGTCTGTGGCAATTGAAATAATGGTCTTTATGACCGGTCTCCTTTATCCATTCCTTGTGAAGTCTTCGCGGAAGGGAGTTAATACTGACCCTGCGGAAGTGGCAGAGCTCCGTTAAGACTGAGTTCTGAGAAGTCTGGAGGATCGGCAATTCTATGTCGGGAGCTCTGAAGAAAGTCGAGCTGGACTGGATATGCCCATGGCACGGTCAAAGAATACATCATAATAACCTGTTCTGCAATGATAGTTGAGACAGTATTTCCTCGAGCAACCTTAAACAAAGCCACAGTCCTGAAGTTAGGGCTGACACCTTCTCGACATGCTGCTTTATAGTGAGTGGACTTCTGATCGCGAGGTAAGTCTTCATATTGCCTGTTGGCGAGCCTTTCATGAATAGCAACTCGCCCAGCCATACTAATGTATCTTTTGTATTCCAAGCTGGATCCAACAAATATCCCTACAGCGGAGTCGGTGTCATCTTTGGTGATGATATCAATGTACACGCCCCAGTAGCATAAGCTGTCATCAACCAGGGGGAGCTCAAGGAGATCACTTGGCTGCAGATAGCGTCTTCCCAGTATGCTCATCGCAACATCGGAGACACTGTCGATCAGGGCTTTCTTTATGTCCTGTTCTTCAAGCTGTATAGGAGGGTGGGTACTCCGGGCAGCATTGCTCGGTCCTTGAAGGGGACATCGCCGATGACTTCGTGGGTATCTGCCCACTCCTTTGTACGTTGGATGACTGGGAAGCACCTTCCTTTGAATCGTAATTTGGATGCCTCATCAGTTGCAATTGGTCCGTTCGGAATAAATACTATCAGATCATTTGGGGGCTTCCCGGCGAAGCGTCTCAGTCTGTGAATCCAGCCTTCGTTGGTATCCACTGGTTCGTCAATATCTCCTTCGTCTGCATGGTCGACTAGACATTGATCTAGCAAATCGTCAAGCTCATCTTCTGGGTCTCTGGGAATATCCTCCAGGTCATCAATGTTTTCGTCGTCGGGGTCAGTGTCTCCAAGATTACCAAGATTATTGTTGAAGTCCTCGTTCTCTTCTCCGTCTTCCTCTTCCTCTTCCTCTTCCTCTTCCTCTTCCTCTTCCTCTTCCTCTTCCTCTTCCTCTTCCTCTTCCTCTTCATCCTCGGAAGTGGAAGGCGAAAAGTGATCGCTATCCGCGGAGTCTTCCACAGGTTCAACTAGACTGCTTCTTAGTTTCCGGTTGACGTGGTATGTTATAAATCCCTGCTGAGTCGAACCGTGGTCACGATGCTTATAGACGTTTGAAGGCAATTCTTGCAGTGCCATTCTTTTGGCTACCCGAGGTGGAAGCTTGGACTTGTCCATGTTGAATGTCAATTGAACTCTGAGTAACTATCAAGTTTTCTTGATCATCAGTCTGGTGGTCATCAATTTAATATGTCTTGTTCCTATCTACGCCGGCCATGGGCCGCTCCTTCCCTCTACAACTAATGTACCCAACTTACAACCATGCGCCGCCGGAGTGACACGTGCTCCACCTTCGGGTAAGCTAGTCCAAATTAGGGTTTGACAGGTACCGCCACAACGTCGAGCATCGCTTCAACTCAACAATTCGGCAGGGCATTGAATCACGACCCAGGATCGACCTAGGGTCAGACACAGGTTCAAGACGATAGGCCCACTCGTGATTAATCGGGCTTGGTTCAGTGTTATTGTTGTAGTAGACTACTTAGCTATCAGTAGTTGACCATTTGTGGATTTACAATAGAAAATAATAGGAACTGCTCAACTATAAACTCCTGTTTTCATTCTTTTTACTTTCTTGTCTCGTTTCTCTTCTTCTCTCCTTGAACTTTCCACATTTTACCAAAATCACAACATATTTTCCTTCAGACCACTTGAGCTCGCAACATCACTCATCAAGATTATTATTCGCTGCTGCGTGTTGAATCATATATATCATACACACTACACACTACCAGTAAGTGATTCACCCTCTATTGAGATGTCAAACATCTAATCATTTCAGCGAAGCCAGTTGACTGTTCACGAGAAACTCGCACTCAACGATTTGCTCTATGAGTGGTGCATATCGCGACCCCCAACACGCACACATGCCCAGGAGGTCTCAGAATCCTAGAGATTCGATTTCTTTCGCCGAATTTTCAACATTTGTGACTCCATCAACGACTAAGGAACAGGAATTCATCCATGCTTCCACCTGAGCCACTGCTTAGCTCAAAATTTATCTCAAGGAAGTCGGCATGGTTTTCGAGACTTTGTCGCGGGATGGAAAAGGTCTAACTGTGAACAGCGACCATGTTGAGCTGCGAGAGGGGGTGACTATAGAAGCGGCCATTACCAAAGCGATCACCAATTAGGACAGAAATAAGAAGAAGCATGCTGTAGATTTCAGCATGGGTTCAATTGTTGCGCTGGGGTGGCTTCGAATCGTCAAGTTTTTGAAGGCTGGCACAGAGCTGCCGCCGGTGGTGCCCCAGCACCTTTCTGACAGTCGCATTGGCAGGCCTTCGTATATTATGTGAACGGCCCGGGTTTGATGGGATGGGGCGATGAATGTTTTTTTCTCTCTTCTCTCTTGGAACGGGCTGTCTGAAACTGCCTTTCTGGTCTTCGTTGCTCGCTCTTATTTGCTATCTTCAATCTATTTATCTCAGAGCCTGGGTAAAGAACAAGGTAGTTGCATGGGGAAGAAAAGACTGAACCTTCAGGTATTGATCAATACAAAATTATACCTCAGATGCAAGACTTTCACTAACACATGACTTTCGAAGCTAACACGTGCTCTTTCAAGTGTAATATATTGTCTTTGAGTCCGCTGATTGTCTAACTTACCGTGAAGATTGTTATCACTTATCTATCTCCCACTAGACTTGGCAACTATTACAACTCCAGCCTTGCATTTGCCCTTTCACTGTGTCCAAGAGATCTCTGGGCTGAGGGATAGCTCATTGCTCAGTCAGAGGTGCCCAAAGACCTCAAGGCCCATGGGCGACTTTGCTCACTGAACACATGTAGGCGGGCCTCTAGTGATATTTCTAGGAAGAAGGGAAGGACTCGGTAGTTTCAAAACTCCCTTTCACTTTTGAGTCGATATAGAGCTTTACCAAGGAGCTGGAGAGAGTTTGGAAAAGCAATATATTGAAAGAGCAGACCTTCACCAACTACGCTTGGAACTTATTTTCGAAAAACGCTTGCTTCTTGTAGAATCCAATATGGCTAGATACCAGATGTCCAACTCAGCATCTGGCAGTGAATCAAACTACCATACCGAGAGTTCATACTGAGACGGTCAGCTATGGAGCTTTGTTTCGATTAGGGCAGTAACAACAGCATATTTGAGGCGACTCTTCAAAATTCGAATCACTTTTACAACTTGAGTACATGCTGCTGGGAAACCTCTACTTAGTTTCTGACTTCAGGATCATTGGAGAAGACATACACTCTGAGGTCCGTCAAAATATCTGAGAAACCATACTTCATACCTGACAAAGACGATATATCCACCGCTGTTCCTTTCAGTCACGATACCAACAAAAGTTTCGCCATTGTGGACAACCAATGATTTCAGGGTTACCGTACTTCTGCAGAGTAATATAAACGGTGATAAGCATTGCAAGTGCTATGGAGTGAACAAGGGACCTTTTCTCTTATCCCAGGAGTTGAAAATAGAAACATCATCCTAGAAAGCCAGCATACTTCCAACCAGCCTTGATATCCCAGTGTTGACTTTTTTGTATGTAATTTCAACTCCACGCCATCAATTATAAATATCGTGCCTGGCTACGGAGTAGCTGTGTGTCTTATCAGTCTTGTGTCGGTGGTATGTATGTATCCCATGTGTCTGAACACATGGAGTGTATTGTCATAGCCTACAGGTGTCAACATGGAATTGTCCATGCTCGGCACCTTCGGAACAGAAACTGACCATGTAATTAGTCAAATATACATTTATCAAATACTGTTTTCGTTCCTATCATGGCCCTCTGTAGTTGGAGGGATCTACTTGACCTGTGGCTCAGAATCCAGGAGAGATAAGGAGAGACATCAAAGATAACAAACCTGACCACCCCCTTTAGCAGTACCCTAGTTATGCCAGATAACGGAAAGTTTGTTCCCTTGTCACCCCAGATTCCTCCCCCACGCGGCTTTTCACTCGACCGGGGATATTCTCTTGGCAACTCATTGGTTCTGGGGTAGCAATTACCGTACCTGTAGTCAGTATTAACGAAATTCTTTAGCCAGATCTGAAATACTTCAAGCTAGCTGAAGAAATTAAGACGCCGTAACAAGATACGTAACGAGGAACACCCTAAGAAGAGTCGTAACCCCACGCCTTCCTACATGGAAGCCACGTTCAACCATGGAGGTAGATACGCGGGGGCGGTAAATAGTGTTGCCATGATATACATTTAAACCTTGATATGACACACCAACAGCTTGATGTAAGGAAACCGATAAACATGGTGTTATCCATGACGATGTGGCCATTTATTAATCCATTATTCAAGTGGTTCCAAGCCAAGCATAAAAAGCAGCTGAAGACACCTTTTATTTTAACTCAGTTCAGGGGCAATCATCCGTTCTCTCAACCACTCTATCTACTTGTCAACCCATCAATATGATGTCTCTTGCCAGATATATTAGCCAACGATATTACCACAAACGCGGCACCATAAAACCCACCACTTGAGCTTAAATATGCACACTATACGATCAAAAGAAAAGAAAAACCAATACATTTTCGATACCCCTTCTAATGGAATACTCTTGAACTATCACTCCAGTACGGGCGGCATCAGAGCATCAGTTCGGCTAAGAGCAATGCAGTTCGTCAATGTGTCAACACAATATCAGGCACACCAAGCACATCACAAGACACAGGAAACGGCAGCAGATGGTAATTCGTTATTTCTTTTTAAGTCAGCCATTGACCAAGTCATGATAAAGTCGTTTAGTTTCCTAAACCAAACCCAGCCACCTGAAGGGACGCCTCTCCAGAAAAACACAACTCCCGCCGAAATGCAATGCCATACCACCAGGTCTGCTCCGTCCCGTGATCTGCCTCAGGATTGGGCTTCTAGATTCCGCTGGAGGCTGCCATTTTCCACTTCTTTTTTAATCCCTTTCCTGCTTTTGATGTCGTATTTTAGCCAATATCCAAGACGCCGTGGGTTTCCATTATGCTAACCACTCTTCCTCATCGCGCTTACGGCCCTTAATAACAAGACCATCGTCATTATCGTCATCGCTGTCATCATCACCCTCGTGGATTTTCAATTGCTCAACATGGGTTACTGCGTTGTGTACCTCTTCATCGTCGCTCGCATCATCATCATCCAGCATCCATGTGAGTCCATTTGCTTCCTCTTCTATAGGAAACATCTCTCGCGCATACTCTTCGATTCCTCGAGGGCCTTCCCACAACTCTAGGGCTTCACTTGGGCAGCTGAGTTCCACCTTGGGGTCTCCGAAGTAAGGTGGTTGCTTTCGAGCATCTTTGCAATTTGGGTCGAAAAGTTGCTCTAACCCAACAAGCTGTTCCCGGTAACCTTGAGGAATTCTAACTTTGGTCTCGATGGAACCGCGCACATAACGCACAGGACGACCAACTCCCTTAGAGAAGAGTCGACACACTTCCCTAGGGGTCAGGTATTCGTATGCAAGTGCTATTCGCTCACCGTTCCACTTTGCTGGCCCGTCCTTAAAGATTTGAAGCACCGCAGGACCAACATCGTGTTCGGCATCTAACCAGGGGAGCTTGGCGTCGGGATGGAATGGTGCTTCCCATTTGAAAGAACCGTCCTTTTGTAGCTCCATGCAGAAGAGGGGATAAGGGAGAGAGGTAAAATTGTTGTTGTAGATGCCAGTATACACAAAGGTGGCTGGTATTCTCAGTTTGCGCACATACTGCTCAACCTCATGCTTAGCAGCCCAGAGGGGCAATGAGGGCCACTCAGGGTTGTAAGCACCGTGATCGGGCATGGATGAGTAAACGTAGTGCTGGATTCCTGCACGCTTGGCAGCATCAGCCAGTGCCTTTCCGATTTGAATCTCGTCGCCATAAAAAGTGGTATTTATGAAGGCGAGCTGTGCGCCACGGAATAGACTTGCGATCAAGTCGTAGTTGACGCCGACACCGGCGAGAGGGCCGTGCTTGGTAACATCACGGTTGGCTTCAGAGGGTTGGTCTCTTGTGTAAAGCTCGCCAACAAACACGGTAACATTAGGATTCCCTGAAACCTCAGCAGCGACGACTCCGTCAAGATTTCTCAACTGAGCGCGAACATGATAGCCAACGGCGGTAGCGACGCGAATGAAAGACGCAGCTTGTCGCCCGCTGGCGTTAATGACAGCGATGGTCTTGTCTGGGTTTGACATGAGCCTCTTATAAGGACGAAAAGTTAAAGAATTGTTCCTGGAATTTGCGAGCGGAGAAGGTTCGGAATAAGACGATCTCGAATGCTTGTGTTGCTTGTAAAAAACTGCAGGCTGGGTTTGTGCCGGTGCCTGGTCGACAGGTATTCGAATGGGGATGCTGGCGGTCATGGACCCGTTGAATTGAGCGGGCATGCTAAAGCAGTGCGCTGATGCACTCTCTGTGTGGAAGGAAAAAGAAAATATCACGTCGCGATCGGAACTTGACTCGAGGGCTGAAGCCACCGGCCACGGAGCGGAGATGCAGAAAGGCCTTTATTAGCCGGGTCGGGACAGAGACAAAGCCGGTATTATGTCGGGGGTGGTCCTCGGAATGCCGGTTTGGGGGGGGCAAAAACAAGATACTGCCACCAAGAGAAAGGCAAAGTTGAATGGAAGACAAGGCAAGGTAAGGTACAGGCGACACTCTGTACGTAAAAACTCACGTATGGTGGGTAAGCCAATGCAGGTGCGGAAGCCAAACCACCAGCGGACAACAGGGTGTTGGTGGTCTGTCCCAGGTCAAGGAGGAAGAAGGAGAAGTAGAAAATCGTGAGAAAACACGAGACAGAAAGGTGAGAAAGAGGGGGAGGAAAATATAGAGAAATCCAGACAGTCGACTAGTAGATTCAAAACCCCAGTAAAAGAAATAAAAAAAGAGGTCACGATGCTCCGTCGCGGCGTTGCGCCAGGCCAGGCTTGCGCGCAGTGCAGTGTGCGCGCCCCAGTTCCTGGGTGGATTTAAATAGGTAAGGCAATGGTAAACCAGCAAAATAACCCTGACCCAATGTGCGATTGTGGGTGAAGGTGGAATTGGGAAAGGTTCTAGCGTGGTGCTTCTCAGGGTCCTGTAAGCGACGATGTGATATAGTGGAAGTGTGCAAATATGTAGCGAGAAAGCAGAGGTTTGGACGGCCAAGTCAAGTTGAGCTGAATTGAGTTGGGTTGTGAGCAAGAATTGGCTTGCAGCTGTAACAAGGGGGTTCCGTTGCACCGGTCAAGGTCGATCTTCTGCAAGAGATTTGGTCAAG
Source organism: Fusarium anguioides (assembly GCA_012977745.1). NCBI lineage: Eukaryota > Fungi > Ascomycota > Sordariomycetes > Hypocreales > Nectriaceae > Fusarium > Fusarium anguioides. The sequence continues at coordinate 60,583 of JAALXK010000322.1, read as the reverse complement.
TCGTTGTTCACGAATAGACACAAGAGTTGGGCTATGTGCAAGTATAAGATAGGTTGATTGCGAGTTCGTCGGTGTGCGTAAGGTAGCATAGCAAGCGTAGGAATCCCGAGCAGGAGCAGAATCTATACCTATGTAAGGTATTCGAATGTATGGGACGGTATGGGTGGTGTCGGTTCATGGCGTGCGGTTGCAAGTTGATAGCGAGGGGGTGTATGCGACACAGGGAACGAGGTGTAGAGATAGCGCCGAGTCCTTGAAACTAACCTCACGCTCACACTCAATCAGTGGGTACGGGAATGGATATCATTGATGAATGGCCACACACGAGGGTCCTCGTGGGTACGATCTGGGGCCAACGCCAAAATGATGATGGCGTCGATGAAGCCCAAAAAGGTTGTACGTAGTGAAAGAGCTGCAAGTAGCTCGAAAAGAAACAAGACAAAAGTTAAGGGATCAAGCAACGTCGAATCCGGAGTACCTAGGTACAGTATGAATGAGGGGTCTTAGCTGACCGGCCGCTTGACTTGTATCGGAAATCTTCTTTCAACCTTGCTATGGGTGTTAGTCCAGGCTTGGCGTTAAGTATTCGCTACAGGTTCATTGTCTGTGTTACGATTGACCCTAGTAGGATAAGGCAACGAATGAAATTGCTTGTATGCTCGTTATCAATTCATCCTGCGGGTTTTTCCCATTTTTATGATTCTGTGACAGTTCCTAATTTGGCGGGGTATCGCAAGTATAGCAACACTTGAGGCTTGAACAAATAGGGTATCATGGCTGGGAAGTTTGCGTGCAGTAGAACACGATGGAAAGAATGGGGACATGGGGAACAAGATTCAAGATTGCGGGTTGAAACTGGGGATGAATGCTTGCTTACTTGCCCGGCTCAACAATAGAAACCCAAAAGAACCTTCTCAAGAGAGGGGAAGCACAGAGATAACAAACCGGATTCATCGTCACAATGGGAAAGTAAAGTGACCATAACCACAGCCGGCCGGGCACCGGCAAGCAAAGCAGAAATTGACTCGACCGACTGATAAGAGAATGGAAAAGAAACGCCATGTTTAATTCAACGTCACTACAGAAGTACCCTGCCATATCAAGGTACCTTTGTTAATGGTTCGATTGTAGCCAAGACACATGTATCATGCCACGATAGGGGTACATTAACTGTTGCCCTTTTTGTCCATTAGGATTTCGGTCAGCAAGTCACCTGTCTTGCCTTGTCTCGTCTTCCTAACCTTCTTGAACCTAGACGGAACCACCCCGAGTCTTCTTATCAGTACTTTGTCCACGTACCTTTGCAGATGAAACGGGTTTAACTCTTGACCGTTCTTTTAAATGAAAAGATTTCCCCCCCTTACTCGAGACAGGGCAGGATACGAAAGATAAAGGGAGCTGATGTTGCCTTTCCTACCCCAGGTGACGCCTACAGACGCCCCTGCACCAGGGCTGCATTTCCATGCTGAACGTCTTCGGTGGGCCATATACGGATGTCGAAACATACCACCCAAGTACAAGTTACCTTACCCTTGTGACGATGATGGAAATAATGGTTTCCGGGAATTCAGAAGCGTTACGTTAACTTACCACCCAATCTGAAAGCAGGAGCCAATACCAGCCGCGGACCGCCGCAGGGCCACCAAGGGCAAGAAAAATTCAACTTGGCCGTCAAGGTGGATAGAAGATCGGCCACGATGGAGAAGCTTGGACCAATCGGGGCAAAAATTGATTGCTCGTGGTATGAGCCTCCTTGTTTCCAGGTTATCGCTATCAATCTTACACCACGGACTGACTCTCGAGAGCCTGCTGGATGTCATTAGAAGGCGAAGGTTCAGAGACCAATACCATCGAACCTCGTGTTCTCATTTGCTCAACCAGAAATGTCATCGAAGGCCTCATTTCAATTGTACACTTAGGAATAAGCTCTTTTTTCAGCCTCCCACTCCGTAACTGCTTAAAACTTCCAAAAAAGGCCCTCTCTCAGACTAAACCCAGCACAGATTGAAAGTCCGGGGATGGCCAATCACGCTGGGACTAGCTCAAGCTTGTCTCTGAATCGGCGATCCGAGGCGCTGGGCTTATCACATAGAACTGGCTGATGTCTTGATATCTGTAAGTCAGTGTCTCGGGGTCAACTGACATAGAAGCTTATTTAGCGCCCATGTATGTACTGTATCAGCCATGAAATCAACCTACTGGAAGGTTAATATTTCCCTGCATAACAAGTGAGTAGGGGACTCGGCTCGACTCGACTCGTGAGCGGCCGATCTGGGTAACATCTTGGCAGGTCTTGCATATCTGTCGTCAACTTCGAATGGATTTCGAAGTTGAAGGTGTTGGTGTCCAGCAAGGAGCTCTAGACAAATGCAGTGCCACCCATGTCATAACATGAGTGACTATTTGACAAACGACGGGGATGCTCCAGATTCCAGGTTGCGGAATCGGCCATTCCCCAACGTCGCCATTCGCCAATAGGCGCCAGTCCTCGTTCTCATTACATAGCTTTTACTCGATTCCATCTACAACTCTGTTGTCACATAGATAGAGAATCAGATTAATTTTGTTTCCCCTTTTAGGTCCCCTGCTAGCCCGACAATTTCATCACAAGACCACGGCTGGTCCGTCCCTTGATATCGACCTGGTCTAGTACCTTTTACTAAACCAACCCCTTACTGGAAGTTGGTGAGGCGCAGGCAGGAGAGAGAAGGCAATCATGAAAAGACCTTCATCACTGGTCTTTGCGGCGCAGTGGTTCCCCCACGATTGGCACGTATGGCGCGATACTACCTCCTCCACACTATCATCAGTCCAGATACATATCAGGTCGGAATTGGGAGCCGATGTCTCATGTACCTCTTTCTCCTCATTTGAAGCATGGCGTCTACAAAGTAGCCGATGACAGCATCAATTGGCTAGAAAAAAGAAAGCTCAGGCTCAAGCTCAAGCTCTACTGTGTAGGAATAAATGAGAGGTGCTCAAAGAATTCTAAATGTCGATGCACTATGTAGCTGAAACGTTGGACTCGCATATTGAACAGGTCAGTTGAATTACCTCAGCTCGCCAACAGCACAAACTGTGATAGGGTAGGCGCTTATTATTAATTATCACTACCAGCAATATGTAAGTTAGGTATCTTTCCGCAAATGGCAGTTGTTTTTCATTTCAGGATATTTCCAGCTACTAAAGGTATCTGATCTTCCCATGATTTACAATCTTTTTCTCGACTTGCTGACTTGATCACCAGCAACTGAACTGAAATATCATGAGGCAAGCCACAAAAAGAACATCCAACAAACAGCCCATGCCTGTTGTCTGCCCTCTTCGAACAAGATAGATCTTCACGTCCACGCGACTCGGCTAAGAACGCACGCTCCCGCTGTTAGGTCCAAGTCCAGGTCCACGATCCAAGCCTTGGTCTCTTTCACTTTGAGCTGGAAAGAAACACAGCTCGCCGGCGGCTAGATTTTTGGTAGTATTTGACCCCAAAAAAAAAGACAAGAGGCCAGGGCATAAAAGCTGCCCACGATAGAAGTGGAGGTAGTTGAGAAGTGCCGAAGTAGCGTTCAAATTAGGTAAAAGTATCCAGGCTCTCCAGTCAAAATTTTTTACCCCGAATCCATTTCTCATCAACTTGACAACACGTCCAACTTCAAGTTGCCTATTTGTTCGTGCAACTGATAGCGGCTTCGTGGGATGGCGATGGAGCCCTTGTTGGTCACCAGACTTGCAAACGGAATGAAACGAAACAATCCTATGCCGTGCTATGCTTATTTGAGCCTTTCTATTGTAGCGGACGACTTCCCCTAGTCTGCGGTTACTGTCAAGCTTTGAAGCGCTAACTTGACTTACAGTGGACGCTGCAGTTGGATATATTTGACGCACAATGGCATTGTATTACACAATCCCTTGGGATGTTTTTACTGCAATTAATAAGAATACCTAACACTTCTCCATCGAGAACCAGCCTGGGAAAACCATATTGCCAGGAGTGATCGTTGTCATTATTGTGCAATTTTGACTCACCTTTGGTGTATCAAACTTACATGCGGTTATGGACACTATTGGGTTTCGCATCAAGGGTTACTCGGTTCAGGGTGATTTTGCCCGGTCACCTGTTCACTACACGGAGTATGAACCGCCCACATTACAAACTCTAGAACCGGTGGTTGCGTTCTAGAAGGTTCAAATTGTGAATTGGCGGTCTACCAGGAGCAATCACAAGACCTGGTCAACGGGTGCTACTATTGCATTGCACAACGCAACCGGCTTGCTTAACAGACTCAGTGCAGCAAATGTCGGCCGGGGTTCCGTGCTGATGCTATGGTGTTGTGCAATTTATGTTGTGTGTCCAGCATAAGCGGATAGCATTCCGACGCCGCTCTTGATAAGAGCATCTCCGCGGAGGCCATGGCGCGCCTCAACCTGTAATCTTATCAACCAATTCCCCGGATCGACGTCATAAATCCCTGCAAGCAACATGATCATTTGGATTGAGTTCATCACTATCATGTCGTGTGTACTCCGTATCGCAGTCCTTATCAGTTCCAAGGCGAACACGTCAGCCATTTCGCAATATTGGTGACACTGTCATCATGAAGATCCTACTGTGTATGGAGTTGCATGATCACCGAATACTCTGGCATAATTGCGTTCAAGTTCAAATAGACAATGCTTAGAATGATTATTCGTTCAACAACTGGGCTTATGCATTGATATGAGCTCCATCCTCGTTATGAACCTCTTAGTTCTCTGCGGGGATTCCCAACTAGCTCCCGGACCTTACTTCCCCAGATGACGGACCTAGCTCGGATTGTTGCGTCTGTGTGCATAGTCCTATAGTCGTAACAGCTCGTAGAGTCGTAGAGAGCCACACCACCCTTACGTTTGTGTAGAAAGCGCTGACATATCTCAAGAACAGCTTGTTTTACAGCTATTAGCACTTGTATCTTGATATCTCACCCAATATTCCGTCGATAACTAGATAAGCGTTGAAAGCTAAATCTTATATAAATGGGTAATATGATCGACCTCCGTAGAAACCAGACCTATCAGCAAATCAAGCTCTGGATTGATCGACCTCAACCTGATTCAGGCTGGTTGGGAATCCAAACTCCCGGTTCCATGATATCCATCTGTTCCAAGGGCGGAGCTCTCTCCATCCATGTCTGACCAGTATCCTCATTACGTCCGGCATCGTGGCTGTGAGCCAGTGATATATCAAGATAACGCTGTTGCAGTCGTCAGTTCGTCTAATCCCCAGACTTTATGATGATTGCTGAGTCTCCGCAACTTACCCAATCCATGTTGCTAGCTGCAGTATCCATCCAAGCCGGGTCAAACTGAAGATTGTCCGCCCCCATAGTTGGGAAGCTCATGCTGGTTCCTGCATCCCCCGTCATATTAAGATCTAGGGGTGTGTGTCCTGATGTAGATCCGGCCGATGTACCTGTCGCTTGTCAGCATGCCTGCCATTCAAGATTTTCTTCTGGTTGGTAGTCCTACCCAATCCCAAGGTTGATAAAAGTCCCGGGTCACCTGTGATCGACCCAAGGGTGCTGGGATCTACCGATGGTGCCCCAAGAGAGGAATAATCGTTCTCACCAATAGCACCGGAAACCATCTGATTGAGAACATTCACTGGTTCTTGTACTGGAGTCCCGAGCTTAGCTAACATTGTTGCCAATGTATCTGCTGTCTTTTTGACTTCAGCTGCGTTCTGCGACACATCTGACCAAATAGTCCATGATCGTTTGATCATGGCAACAAGCTCATCCTTGGTCGGTGTTGGTGTCGTCTGCGACATCCAGTCATAGTCACTTCCAACTTCTGAATGCTTTTCGTTTATGATAGTCAGATAGAGCACCATGGCAGCCATGAGGAAGTCGTGGACTGCAAGAGACGAGACAAACCAGCCGTGCTGACTCAAGACGTGGCCTGGCTTGCAAGCCTCCCAGATTACATGCTGGTAGTTCATCAGAGACAAGGCACCTTCAAGGCATTGCCTGCGTGAGTAGTCATGCTCACGTTGTGGGACTGCCTCTGCTAGGTATCGTCGGTGCAATACGATGCGGCATTTGTTATATAGGGCAGTCAACCCGAAGCGCTGGATGAGCAAAACAGGCGGATCGCCAACACACTCATCGAGTGGACGCACCATCATAAAAGATGGGATGCTACGCCAGGTCTCTTGCAGCAAATTATCGAGCTTAGCGACCTCGGCGTAACTTGGCGGTGTCAGGGCATGGGCTTGTCTTGCAATCTGTCCAAATACTCGCAAAAGTTGTGTCTTGTGTATTGGGTATGTCATGGAGGTCCAATCGGTAGGTGGTCGACTGAGAGGCAACTCTGTCGAGTCTTCGTGAAAATCATTGTCGTCCAGATTTCGAGGTACTGCAGTATCGGTTTCGATTCCTTGCAACATGCTAGGGAGACCCATGTGGAAAGAGACTAGAAGCTCGACTTGTATAGCCATGTTCCACATACGTCTCCGCATCTCACCCTCATAAGGTGGAATGTTTGCCAGCTTGCTCGGGTCTCTGTGAAGACCCATCTTGAGCATCAGACGAATACACACCCCCGAGAGCACGTAGCAATTCATCTGAGCTGCGCGGTTAAATAAAAAGGATGACTCAACATAGAGCAAAAATGCTGGGAGAGTTGCTGAGGTAGGTTGAGTGTATTTGCCCCAGACTAAAGCCCACCCAGCGCAAGCCTTGTATTGACGAATCCTATCCTGAGCTGGGAGAGGCGAATCGCCCTCAAGCTCGCTTGAGTTAATGAAGTTGTTAAAGAAAACCCCAAGGCTGAGCATCATAAAGAGTTGGGCTATCCAATGAAGCGATGTTTCATCAGGGTCCTGCCAAAATTTGGAATACTGCTTGGTAAAGGTCGGTCGATGAACAATATCTGGTATCTGTAAGCCACTGTATGAATATCTAGGATCTGGTGGTAGTTACGTTGTGAAGGACTCATGGAGGCAAAGTATCGAGAGAGAAGCCTGTCTGCGACCTTTCGATCTGGCAGACGGCTCAACAATTCCTCTCGGTTCCTTGGACCAGCTCGCGTGTTCAGCATTACTTCAGTAGGGTCAAGGTCATCGTCCAGTATTTGATCCTCCTCCGACTCTTCAGGTTGCTCAAAGTAACCCTTTAAATCTTCGATCTAAACCACTATTAGTACCAATGCCAAGCGAGTTTTGCAGATTACAGAATGAATACGTACATCCTCTAGCATTGCCATGCAATGCGTTGCGCCCACATAGGTTACGCCTTTTTCACTGTGCACAACATGGCCCTGTACTTCGGGACCTGGAGCTGTACCATTCGCCAACCCTGAGTTGTTTGCAGCACTTGCTAAATTTCCTGGTGCTGCACCTTCAGAGTCCATCATCTCCCTCACCATACCCTCGAGACGCTTTAAACGCGCTGACATGCCTTTGGCAGGACGTTTCCTCTCAGGTTTTGGCGCATAAGCACACTGTGATGCACGACCTTTTTTCGAGCATTGTCCACATGGCTGCTCCCTGTCGCATTTGAGCTTTGAGGAGCGGCATGGGGCGCAAGAGAGAAGAATGCGTGATCGCTTCTGGCGGGCTTCAGATGTTGATGACTGTTCGTTATCATTGGGGCTGGAATCCATCTCCGTTATTGGTGATGGTAGTATTTTGAGATATGGGAAGGATACTAGAAGTGATTTTATAAGTATAAGAGTGAGGAGTAGGCGTGACCAGTTTTAAGTCGATTTCGACTGATTACTTAGAGAGGCGAAAGGTAAGTTGAAGTAAGTAAGACGCTCATATCTGAAGGAGCGTCCAATCACATGTCGCCAAAGGATTCACAACCACTTATATCCGGGCTATCATTTGGCCTCCTTGAGCCTGCCAAAAAAAGAAGAAAAAACTACATTATCTCATACTGAACCCATTGGATATTATTCTAAACATTGTCTTGAATTTATAGTCGCTTGACTGATGAGTTACCGAGTATTCCTTCGATTTCTTTGCCCGGCGACTCCAAAGCCTCGTGTAGCCACGATGATAAAGGAACACCAGTCTCAACGAGATTATGAGTCGGCAATCAGGCCATGAACGTGAATCATAAATGCAGATTTCCATTCCCAAATAACAAACAACTCTTCTATGAGTCAGGCGCACCTGGCAGCCTTTCTATCACGTACTTGGCCCTCGCCACACTCATGATGGGCACACCTGGAATCTTTCGTAGCCGTTGCTTGAGCGCCTTATCGTTTGTTCCCACAATGTATATCCTGTTCTTCTGGACTCGGTCCACCAGGCAGTCATCAGCATACGTACCCTTGTGATCACACTCAAGTCGTGTCCATCGCTCGTCTCTCGCAACTCTCAATGCCAGCCGATACTTTGGTCCAAGCTTCTCCAATTCGCTCATCTGGTTTCCTTGTTAGTGAACTTTTCAAAAAGGGAGACCACAGCGAGAATACTTACAACACACGATGTGATGATCGGGTTACATTTTGCGTACAGGGTATCCATCATAGAATCGAGAAGAGAAAGCTTGCGCTGGACTGTGTGACTGATAAAGTTGGTATCGACGAGGACGTTGTAGGGAGGAACAAGGGCTGTGTTGTGCTGGAAGAACATGTTGCTGGGCATCTGGGGTGCTTCTCGGATGAGCTCTCCGTTGATGGTCTTCTTCTCCTTCTCCTTCTGGGCGAGCTCTGCCTTCAGCTTGTTCTCCTTTAGTCGTGCATCGCGACGACCGATTACTCGTTTCACCTATATGAATCATGGTCAGCGTCCAAAACTCTAGCAACTCTCTTCGTCGTTAGTGGAGGATACAAAACATAGGACGCAAGCCCAAGGTAAATTAGGGTCCTGCTTCCGACGTCTTATGTCCCCGCGAGGGTCGTCGTGGGTATTTGATATGGAAATTTGGGCAACTTTTGCACCGCTTATCGATAAGGATGCGCACCTCTGCGAATTTGCGTGTCTTTTTCTGAACACCCATAGTTGTTTGCTACCGAATGAAACTTTAAAATCTGAGTCGCAGTCGCATGCAAAGCTTCGTAGTGATCTCGTCGTCACAAATCGTCGAAGGGTTGTGGATTGGGGGGGTATCTTTCGTTGTATCTCTGGTGTTTGACAGACTCAAAAAAGTTGTTACTGACAAAATTCTGCCATAGAAGTTGAAAAGCGGTGGCGGATGTGGGGCTTTGCTGCTGCTCTCAGGTTACGTGCACGGGCCATCATTCGACGCGTCTGTCGCGTAAATTGATTGATTGATTGACATACAATCTCAGGCTTCAGTTGTATTGTTAATGATCCTTAACACCAAAAATGCCTTCCCAAAAACCCGAAGAGAGTGGCGAGTCCTCGAACTCTGCTTTGAAGGCAGCCCTTAAAACTTCGTCCAATGGTACTCCAAATTATGAGCTTCCATGGTATGCTTTCAATGCCTTTTCAAATAATATATCCGAATCGCTCACTGATAATTTCCAGGGTGGAAAAGTACCGACCGGTTTTCCTAGACGATGTTGTCGGTAATACAGAAACGATCGAGCGACTCAAGATCATCGCTAGGGAAGGAAACATGCCTCATGTTATTATCTCGGGCATGCCTGGTATCGGAAAGACCACCAGTGTTCTGTGTCTAGCTCGACAACTCTTGGGTGAATCGTACAAAGAGGCTGTCCTAGAGCTCAATGCCAGTGACGAACGAGGTATTTTTAACTTTTCTTTCTATTTTATCCTACCCGACTTACACAGCTAGGTATCGATGTCGTCCGAAACCGAATCAAGGGCTTTGCCCAAAAGAAGGTCACACTGCCTGCTGGCCGACACAAACTCGTCATCCTCGATGAAGCCGACAGCATGACTTCAGGTGCTCAGCAAGCCCTTCGACGAACCATGGAAATATACTCAAACACTACACGATTTGCATTCGCTTGTAATCAGTCCAATAAGATTATTGAGCCACTCCAATCACGATGCGCCATCCTACGATACGCCAAGTTGACGGACGCCCAAGTTGTCAAGCGACTGATGCAGATTATTGAGGCGGAAAAGGTCGAATACAGCGACGACGGCCTCGCGGCACTGGTTTTTAGCGCTGAAGGAGATATGCGACAAGCCATCAACAATCTTCAGTCCACATTTGCTGGTTTTGGCTTTGTCTCCGGCGACAACGTCTTCAAGGTTGTCGACTCACCTCATCCAATCAAGGTGCAAGCTATGCTAAAGGCTTGCTACGAAGGCAATGTCGATTCTGCCCTGGAAACACTCCGAGAACTCTGGGATCTAGGTTATTCGAGCCACGACATCATCAGCACTATGTTCAAGGTTACGAAAACGATCCCCACGTTGAGCGAACATTCAAAGTTGGAGTTTATCAAAGAAATTGGCTTCACACATATGAAGGTCCTAGAAGGCGTGCAGACACTACTTCAGCTCAGTGGGTGTGTTGTACGATTATGCAAGATCAACATGGATCCTAAGCGATTTCGGGTATAGGATCTGGAGATGAATCTCGACATGGGTGCATAATTGGCGTTGGAGTTGGTATTTGCCTGAGTAAGATGAAAAGATGGTAAAGAAATGTGATTTTACACAGACGACTCGATGGTCATCTCTAGTGTGACATATGTACTCCGTTATACCCCGAGCAGTTAAAGTCAGACTTTTCAGTGAGATATCATAGATACTTTGTTTCCGCGCCAGTGATTGATCACTTGCCATCTCCCTTGATAAATTCCTCCTCATATCGTTCCCATTTGGCCCTGTCCCCCATCAACCTTCGCTGCATTCTCACTCGGTGCTCATATGCTCTGAGCCGTGAGTCTGCCTCAATCATGGCTCCAGGTACCATGCCGCACATTTGTAGATACCTTTGAAGTGGTCAGTGCTAGAAGAGTACTTGACGTGAGACAAATCCTACACTTTGAATTGAATCGTCATGGACCGATACAACGGCGACCAGACGTAGCCAGCGGCACCCAACACTGCCGCACCAATTCCCCACTTGACTGCACCTGCAACACCTCCTCTGGCAGCCTCCCAAGCGGCATCGTTTGCCTCATCGCTTTGCATCGCATCGTGAGCACGCATGATGATGGATTGAGCCGGCTTTATAATGGGAAATGGTTTCACACCCTGATCTTTGATCCTTGGTAAGATCTAGCCAGTTAAGAGGTTAATTGCAGAACAAGGATCTTGAAGAAGAAAAAATCACAAATATTATCAGGCGATACATTTGTGAGCTCAAGAATACCAAAAGCCGGCCAGTTCCGCTTCCATGACAGTGATGACACACTTCATCAGCTGTGGCGCGAGCTCTCACCAGCCACATTTATCATTATAATCTCGGCGGAATGTCGGCGCGGATCTGGTGCCCCGCTATAGCGGATTGCTCATTTATTGGAATTTTTTCCCAAGCTGCCACCTTTATTCTTTCCATACTCTTCCTCTTCCAAGGACCAACAACCTCGGAAACGAAGATGACACACAAGCAATAACCATGAGTACCTGGTTGCCTTGTTTTAAAAAGTCCCGTGCTTCTTCTCTCCCTTTAAAACGTTGGCTGAATTCTCACTTGCTTTCTTTTCCTTCCCGGCGTGGAAAAGGTGCTCTTGATTCAACTGCTGTTTTCCCTTGCTACAACTACTACCCCAGTTGTCACATTGAGCAAAGTTGCCCAACATGGCTGGCAATGTTATGTCCGCCTACTGGAACCTTCCACCTATTTCTCGGTAAGTTGATCTTCGCTTTGATCCACTGTTGAATACATAGCTAACTACTTACTAGGAATCTTACCACGGCTGCAGTGTTGACCTCCATTGGTTGTATCCTCGGATTTCTGCCAGTTAGGCTTCTGTTTCATCACCCATTTTATATTTGGATGTTCCCTCCTCAGATCTGGCGTCTCGTAACATCCTTTTTCATCGAAATGAAGCCCATCCACCTGTTCTTCAACTCAGTGTTCCTGTATCGCTACAGCTCGCAGTTGGAGATGGGAAACACGCGTTTCCCTCGCAAGGTCGATCTCGTCTTTTACATATTATTTGTCTGCACCGTAATTCTGGTAAGCTATTGTCTACACACCTGTGCTTTGCTACTCTCCCATGTGCCCCTTTCAAAACACCCCTCATATATCTGCCCGGATAGTGCTTTGCCTCTACAGCTATCACGGTTCCTGGAAATGAGGAAGATCACCCCTGCACTTCGGATCACCCATCATTCGCATTTCCGGGTTGATCTGCAGTGCAGGCATGGTGGGATGTCTATATGGATGGCTCGTGTGATCCTCAATTCACTCGAGTGGTTTTTTAGCTCCCTACATTTCTATATTATAGCAATAAAACATTTATATCCAAAACACGTACCTGTATGCCTTGTGTCTGTACATAGGTTAACGACGTCGCTAGATAATCGACTTCTTGGCTGGCCTACAAAGCTCTTTTTACATGGACGGCCTAATTCTTGCCATGGCTTATACCACGACTCAGGATCAGCGTGGCCAGAAGGCACAGTTTTTCGTCACTATCCCGGCACAGGCGTTGCCGATCTGTATGATCATTTTTACTGCACTTATGAAAGGACCTCATAAGGCGCAGGTTGAACTAGAGGGTTTGCTCGCTGCTCACCTGTACGATTTTCTCACCAGAATTTGGCCTGAGTTCGGTAACGGCCCTCAACTGTTGCGAATTCCTGCCTGGCTTGAGCGCCTTGTGCAGACGCCGAGGTTTGCTGTGAGAGGGTTCGGTACGGCTGTTCGGCCTGCCAACACTGCGTCTACTGGTCGAAGCACTGGCGTCAATACAGGTCCTTTGCCAGACTCGTGGCGGTCCCGTGGCCCAGGTCAGCGACTGGGTTGAAACAAGCTCGCTGCCAATAGTCACTCACTCATAGTGTGTATAATAAGATAGAAAAATGACGATTGCTATAAACTCCTGCGCCCCGCCATGTACCTATGTCGTGCCGATCTAAAGGGCGCCGTGACCTGATATATTATCCAAATAACTCCAGGCTAGAACCGAACCTGATATTTCCATGAAAACGTTATTCCTGACTCACGATAAATCTATACCTGAATGTTCAAAATCTATCATCCATAAACGCGACTATTACCACTTAACATGGGAGACTTGTTTGCCTCCCGCCTCTTCAGGTATTCATCGTTGAATCCTGCGGGCGGTTCATTTGCTATGACTGCACCTCCTCCCAGTGGTCGGTCCTGGAACCTGGGATCAAGAACAGCCAAAGGCTTGGAGATTCGCATCTCACGACTGTTGTCAACGTCGGCAGAGACTGGTGTCGCAGACACCAAATTGACCTTAGGAGGATTCTGTTTCTTGGGAATGACGAGTTTATGAAGGGATGGGAAAGTAAGAGATGGGAGTCTTGGCTTTGGGGCTTGGGAAACAGGTTTGGGAACAGGAGCTGGTGCTGGTACTGAGACCAGTGGCTCAAGGACTTTTTTTGGTCGAGCTGGCGACGGGTTCTGGCTAGCAGCCTGTGAGTTTGTGCCATTCAAAACAGCATCGCTGATGCTGCCACGGCTCATCCCAAAGTCGTCAGTTGCCTTGAGATACGTCTGAAGGGCATATGAATCAGGAGCATTAGTTTTGCGGGTGTTGGCGGTAACGCGTGGTTCAGGGAGTTTGCTCACAACCCGCGGCATATAGGCCGGGTGTGTCGGGAGGGCACTATTGGGACCATTGCTTGTCGAATATGGTGCATAGTGATAGCTAATATTTCCGTGTTCGCCTTCCCTACCACGCCCAAGTCCATCGTAATACTGTGCGTTAGACATGGTGCGTATATGTCCTCCAGCATGCGAAGGGTCATGAATGGCTGGCATTGATGGCTTTCCTCTGTCATGAAAATATGATGACTTCTGAATGCCATATATAGAACGGTCGTTCATTGGGGCGTCTGGAGGCGGCGACTCAATCTTAATTGCCGTTCCACGATGATTGCGGCTTCGTCGGCAGTACATCAGGAGAAGCCAAGCAAGACCGGCCACACCCAGACCACATCCCACCGCGATACCAACGATTGTCCCGGTGGTCATGGAACCAACAGGCGCGCCACCATCACCAGGAAGCGTCGCATTGGTGCTTGGATCGGTAATGTTGACAAGTGATGAGGTGAATATTGTTCCACTGAGACCAATGATATCGCCCTTCTCTGGCTTCTGCATACATCCAGCCTTGAGAGCTACGAGAACTAGGAAGTATTAGTACAATATTGCAACCAATCAAATAAATTAAAATTAAAATAAAACGCATAACTAACAATTTGCGAGAAACTTCTGGTTCGACGTTGATTGCAAGCAGCTAATGCACTCCTTGTAGTTGGGGCTTTTTATGATAGATTCCTCAGCTTCGCAATAGCCGAATTGGTTATCAGTTGTTGTTTTGGTGAGATTTGTCTTCAGAGCACCTTCGAGAGACCCGCATGAGCTGTCAATATTGCACGGCGAGTTGATTGTACCCGATTCCACTGCATCGGGGTAAGAATAAAGGCATACGTCGAAGGCGTATCGAACGTTGTCTATAATATCATGATGTTAACAAGGCTGTGGGTTAAGGCAGTTTTTCGAGGTGTGACTTACACAGAAACCAGAACACATCGCCTTCTTCTTTCCATGTATCTTCGCTCTTCTGGAGGCAATTGAGACAGTTTTTGAACCTGATGCCATTTCCGGTTTCTGTATACTCGCCATCTTCGCATACAACATCCGATGAATTTGTTCTCGCGGCGCTGCCGTCGTTGGCAGTAGTGTTTGAGCCATCAGAGCAGAGCGCAGCGCACTCAGAGTTGGGGGTTGCTCGAAGAGCGAGTGTGGTGGGTAGAAGGAGAGCCAGGTTGCCCAAGACCAATGAAGCGGTCCGCATATTCGGCAATATATGCAAATGAAATAAATATGGAAGAAGATGAGATTTTGGGACCGCCAAAGAGGTTATGTCTTGATTAAGGTAAAGTACCAAGCATGACAGGCGTTTATCTGGAAACAATCGAGTCCGTTATATCTGTTCCCCGCGAGAGACTGTAGAGGTTGTTTGATTCTATCCGTCCTGGATATTGAATCAAGAAGATCTTTCCTTTTGCTTCGTCTACAGATGCGGCGTTGGTTCTATAGATGTTTTCGCCAAACAGAGCATGTGGGTGTGTGGGTGTCATGGCAGTTTTATCGGAAGGCATTCTGGTAGCACTGTCGACATGTAACCGGGGAATCTCCAAGGATGTTCATAGACTTGCATGGATCTGAAGCTTGGGCTTTGCCATTTTGGTGTAGATATCGATAGTGCTCTTGGAATCGATTGTTTCATAGGGCGGATAGTCGCCTGTCCACAACCAGGTGTAAGAATTGTATCGTCTAAGAATAGAAACTTCAAGTCCGGGATGTAACCCGAAGCCAATAGGCTTTCACGGCCTGGGTTTAACTGATTGAGGCCTTGTTCACTGCCAATCAGAAACTAGTAGAATTCTCCTTCGGCGGCTATACTGCCTTTTCAATGCACAAGGACCAGGAGGGGCTTGGTGGTCTGTCAAGCAAATCAAGACGCGCGGGAGAGCCTCCCAAACGCCGGCCATATGTGCGGCCAGGTCTTGCTTGGTTTTACTTGGTTAAAAAATAAATAAAAAAGCTTAGAAACTTGTCAATTATGATCTGCCTTTTGAGGGATGGCCAGGATCACCTAAGGAAAACGGGCTTACCCCAGATTCACAGATCGACAGAAGTCGGCATATCATCCCTCCAGAATAAGAAGGTCATAGGACTGACTAGGTTAAGAAGAATCAGTATTCTTTGCATCCCTTAGCCTTCCACAATTGGCTTGAAAAAGCTGTTCTGACACTGAATCAAACCCCTCACCTGGTCCGTTCAAACCTTGACAATTTGCTCGGCAATCAATGATCTCCTGGCTTCTTGGGTTCGGCTAAAGGAAGCTAGGAAATTGCTAAGCGCTCAGATTGCCGCAGACGCGACTAGTCTGTCGTTTCTGCTCGCGTGGCTGCTTCGCTGTCCAAATTAGCAACATTCGTCCGTCGCTTACATTAGTGATGTGACTGTGATAACAGCTGCATACATCTACAAACGAGTGTGTTTAATCCTCCTCCGCGATTGGGTAGAGTCTCCGTCAGGCTGCGAGTTGAGTCGCTCCAGCCTAAGTCGAATTTTACCATCCTGCCATCAAAATGAGGGGAAATGTGTCCTATGCTAGTCATTTTTACAGTCCTATGCGTTATTTAGCAATGTTCAATTGTATTTATGGCCGTCATGGTCCTCCTTCACTGAAACCAAACACTTCGTTGACGTTAGTTTTATTAAATTAATATTCGGTACTGACGAGTGACCCGTCGCCACAGTGTACTCAGGTGTATGTCAGTTGATAACTTAGCTTATTCAAACTATGACTACTGCGCACTCCACGGACCAGTCAGTATGTATACCCATATGAGATTTCTGGTGTTCTGTACAAGGAGCCTCGTTCATTGTGCTTCTGTGTATAGTTTTTTCTTTCTTATGAGCTTCTCTGAATATATGCTACCATATGGCGCCGAACATTTGAAGCTTCATGACTAGATTTTCGATTTTCGATTTTCGCGTATGTTTGAAAGTAATGACGAAATTTGAGTTATCGTTGTGTCATAATGATAGAGCTTGATCTGAGTATGGCGTTTGTATTGCTAGTTGTCTGTCCTTAACTTCTAGTGAAATCTGACATTCATATTTTCCGCTTTTATTCATTCAGGATATAGACGCACCGGAAACACAATATTCTAGGCCCAAATTTGAGCTTGAATAAGTATAATGAAACATGCAAAAGTAAAACTGAAAAATGTGTTTATCTAGTAGATTCGGCGAGTTCCATCCGGTACTTGGCTGCTTAAGAATGATATGAACTTACCCGGTAGCTACTAATTCACTTACTTGGGTTATGAGATGTCAAACCTCCTGCCTTCCATACGAAATAACAGCCATTCCATAGATCTGGGAACCTACTAAAATAACTTCAAAGGGCCTAGTTTTTTTCTTTCTTTTTTCGGCCATAGGGTATATGCATGCAGTCCCAACCCAGGAGAAAATAAATGTTGTCTGCTGCTACTTAATATGGGGTGGTACTCATCATCTACACACTCACGATATTAAGATTGCCAATGGCTCATCACAGTCACATCGGAGAGCGGCATATTCAGTCTTGGATTTTTATAATCAATATAAACTAATATCCGAAGCAGTGTAGTTTCAAGTCAAATCGTTATCCACGACTCCTGTGGTGGTCAGGGCTTCGGCTGGTTTGATCACATGGGTGATGACTTGTGCGAGTTCAAAACGGTGTAAACTTTGTTACGCAGAGATTGGATGTCAAACTGCAACAGAGGCGGGAGGTGGAGAACAACGCACTGCTGGCACGGCTTCATTGCCATGCCCAATTTCTGTCTCATGCAGCGATGGACAGGATAAGGTAGTGTCGGAATACTCTACCATTGGGCAACCGTATTTCCCACCCTGTTAAGCGAATGGACGATTGCCATTTCGCGCTTGAACCGAGTTATCGGAACCCAATAACAAATGGCCAACGCCCCTCAATTTAACAGCGGACTGTTGACGTGTGATGATGTGACGAAGTGAACGGGAAAACCTGATGAACTTCTGCCGAGAGTGTTGGTTGCTATGCACTGTACACCAACAAAGCTCCTTCTCAGGCTATGTCCAGTCTAGCCAGCCCACATGATTCTGTTGCGTCCGAGTGAGGCTGGTAAAAGCCACTGGTATATGGTAAAATTTCCAACCCTAAGGCACTGGGTGGTTAATGTACTGTTGCTCACCAGCCTCTTAAGAGGCATGATGCCAATATGGTAAAAGTATCTATGTCGCGTGGGGAAATATGAAATACCGAGCTGTCAATGTTAACGTTTGGTCTGAGGCTGATCTCGGTAGTTTGTTCCAGAGATTGGTGGGGCTGTAGAAATCTGAAGGTAAGCTGCCTGGTGGGTGCTTGTTCCTGCAAACAGGTGAATTAGGGTTTTTGAACGATACTGAAAAATACCTACCTAGGTAGGTAATTAAACCCAATAGTAGTCTCGCGCTTAGTTCTGAGCCAAAAGGAGTAACATATGTAAGTAGTATCGATGAATACACAAATGCCTTGACATCTAAGCCATAATGGGACGATCTCAGCATAGGGGAGGAAACAAAACACTGTGGAGAATAATCTCGACGACATCATCAGCTCTGGGGTAAAGCCCCAGCATGAAGATGTAAGCACTTTGCAAGCTTGCGGGAGACAAAATATAGGACCAGGAGGATATATGAAAGCTCACAAAGGAGATTGGACGTATGACAAGCTGCGCATGGGTGATCATGCCTTGGCATGCGCACCATTTTGTTGCAAACACATATGATACGATTTTGCTGGGCTGTGGCCTTGCGTGGCAGCATGCACAGGCGCCTTAAGGAAATGCTCGTAATGCCTTCACTGGGGAACTTTCCTCCTGAGCTTTCAGGAGCGAGTACAATGGTCCGAGACAGCCAGTTGAGGAAGAGCTCAAGCGAGGATCATCATGAACAGGCCCCCTGGAAAAGGCCTTGGGAAGGAGGGATCCTTGTCAGGCCTGACCCCTGTCAAGCCCCATTCAAAGCGCGTAATAGCGGCTCCTGGTTGGGCTCAAGTTTCTACAGCCGCACCTTCCTCCACTGACCGTTTCTCCACCATCTGCCCCATTGCCCACCATCACATTAGGTAGCCCAGATGCTGGGCGCCATGATGGGATAGGACTGACCACAAACTGGCAGCTCGCACAACCAACATACCTACGGAAGACATGAAATGTCATAACTAACAACCAACAGCCTTACAGGGGCTTGGTAGTTAGTTTCCAGCCTCCGGGCCTCACTGTCTTATATTGCTCTGGTCCTCGCTGACCTGCGCTAAATCCGGTTCACTCCGCTCTTAGTGTCGTGAGGTCGCTTTCTCATCTTCTCTCCCACTTGCCTCCTCCTCCTCCGCCATCAGCTCTGATGTTTTGCTGTTGATGATTTCGTTTTGCGTATTGCTCCTCGTTTCAATTTCGATTCTTTTATCGCCACTACGGAGCTGCTGTTAAGACGCCGAGTCTGAGTTTTCCAACTTGACAGCGACTTGAAAGCTTGAAAGGTGTGCTGCTGTTGCGGGGTTCGATCACAGGTTGCAGATATGAGAATCGGCTGCTTGCAGTTTGCGCCTCAGGTGGGAGATGTTGACAACAACCTAAATCGCGCGGATGCTGTCCTTTCAAGAGCAAATCCCGACGACTTGGATGTTTTAGTCTTACCCGAGCTGGCTTTCTCTGGTGAGTTGTCCTTTTTTCCTTTTTTTCTTTCTCTCGGAAACACTTCTTCCTGCCGCTATGCTAACAATCTATAAAGGGTACAACTTCAAATCGCTTCAAGACATCACCCCATTTCTCGAACCCTCCGGATCTGGTATCACGTCTCTCTGGGCCAGGACAATAGCGCTCAAGTACAACTGTGTCGTCACTGTCGGATATCCGGAAAAAGTTGACGTTTCGCCAAAATGGCCAACTGGGCCTGAATATTACAACTCGGTCATTGTTGTCAACGGAGATGGTGAAACAATTGCAAACTACAGAAAATCGTTTCTGTATCAGACCGATGAGACTTGGGCACTGGAAGGTAATCGTGGATTCTACGATGGCTTCATACCGGGACTCGGAAACACCAGTATCGGCATCTGTAAGTATTCTCGAGCTGGTTAACGTTCGTTTGCTAACACTCTGCAATAGGCATGGACATTAAGTTTGTATTTAAGACCCTCTAGTTAAAAGTTCTCACTAACAGGAAGCAGCCCGTATAAATTTGAAGCACCCTGGCACGCCTTTGAGTTTGCCTTTCATATTCTAGAAGTGGAATCCAATCTGGTAATCGTTTCCATGGCCTGGATGACCAGAGAAGACCCGCGACGATTCACTCGCATGCCCAATGAACCTGATATGGAAACTTTAACATATTGGGTCACACGGCTTGAACCACTCATTCGTTCAGACAACCAGGACGAGATTGTTGTTGTCTTCTGTAATCGTTGTGGAAACGAAGACGAAGTTTTATATGCTGGAACAAGTGCGGTTATTGGAATCCAAGACGGCGAAGTCAAGGTTTACGGCCTTCTGGGGCGTGGAGAGAAGGAATTGTTGGTCGTTGACACCAATAACTCGCCATACGCCAAGCTCGTATATCGACCGGAACCCGGAGGCTCAGGGATGGAAGCGCCTGGACATCTTGAGCAACCCAAAAAGCCGAACGATAGCCAAAAAAAGAAGGATGACTCGAAGAATGCACCAAACGACAAGCATAATGAAGGTCAGAATATCAACCCAAGTTTAGGATCTTCAAGCTCGAAAGAGAAGCCCAACTCTCCCACTGCAGTACTACCATCACCTCCTCAGCTTCCCAAAAGTTTAGCCATGGGACCCCAAGAGACCTTGACAAGAAAACGACAACCGCCCGATATTACTATTCCAAAAGAGTCGTCAGTCCCGACAACCAACTCGGCGCGTTCCCCTGGAAACGACAGTCTCAATATTCCGACACCATCCGCTCCCAGCCCGACGCCAATGGCCATCCGACCTCGGTTGATTATCCCTGAGTCGCCTCCAATACTCCCTCACCAATACCCGCCTGACCATCCCATCAGTGCTGCATCACTGAGGTCAGAGAGATCCATCAGATCCATTCAATCCGTCAAATCTGATCAATCTGAAGCTTCAACGAAGACTGTTCGCACAAATCCTCGACCGCCTGAAGAGAGCACACCTTATCCAGACAGTGGTGCGCCTTTGAGTGGCTATCCTGAGAATTTCTTTCCATCAGAGAAAGTTATTTACGGTGGTCATGTCACCATTGAAAGCGCTGGGCCATTCAGCCCGAATACTCCCTTTGAAGACATATCGCCGATCTCACCTGAGTCGTACTATTGGCGACATGACAACATGATGCGGACGCCATTGTCTGCTGGTGGTTGGACACCTGGTACACCTATTGGACGAAGACCCGAGCCTTTTCCATGGCCAGCTATTACAGGAAATGTGCACCCTCCATCTCACAATAGCGCCAAAGAACGGCTAAGAGACAATGCAACCCCAAGAGATATTCGACATCTCCACTCGCAGTCTCCCCAGTCAAACTCCTCCTCAAACCGGACCACCAAAAGCGAAAGGTCTGTACGATCAGGATCCTCCGTCAACTCTAAAGGTACGGTCCAAGGCTCTGTGAAAGGAAAAAAGTCACTCGCGCGGCCGTCTTCTCCCAAGTCTCGAAATGCTAGTCGCTCAAGAATGCATGAAAGGACTGGATCTGCACTCGGTGACAGAGAGACTAATGCTGCAATTTCCCTACACCTGGAGGGTATTTCTTTACGAGCTGAATCCGCAAGTCGGATGCGGGCAGGGTCGGCTGCTGGCACTCCTGTCGGCGAGCGCGTTCAATCCCCCCAGTCCAGGAACGGCAGCCGTCCTCGTGTTAGCGAAGCTGTCAGCCCTCAACCTGAGCAGCATATGATCAGTATTGCTGCAAGCCCTAGTATTCTCGAGGAAGACCAACGGAACCAATATCAGTCTTTGAATCGTGTAGCGTATCATCAGCGGAGCAACTCTTCTGTGTCGAACCGAACCCCCGCTCCAAATAACGACCGTTCTGATACCCCAAAGTCAGCAATCGAGATGAACCGACCGGCCTCACGTGCTGCAAGCAGAGGCCGAACTCCGGGGCCGAAATACTCTCCAACAAATGGCGCCGTTGATGCGGGCTTGCCAGCTGCTGAGAGAGCATCGTCTGCAGACTCGACTAGGAATGATAGACTCCATAGTCGTGTTCATCAGCACGGAACTGGAAGCCGACAATCTCGACCTGGTAGAAACTTGTCCGCTCAAACTACACGCCGCCGGTCTGATGAAGGCATCACCGAAGAGTTTGAAAGAGTTGAGGCTATCGTCTGCCCTAACTGCCCCGTTCATGGCCGACGGTCCTCTACCTCTGTTGAACAGGACTCTATACATCCAGCATCTGCACCTCACTCACCTCCCAAATCCTCTTCCATTCCGAGGCCAGTCTCAAGTGCGGGACCATCCAGGCAACTTCAACCTGGACAAGTAGAGCCTCGCCGAGCATCATCAGGTGACACTGGTCAGCATACCTTTGAAAAACTCGTACCCGATCTAAATAATGATACTCAGTCACCCCAGAACGAAGCTGCTGAAGCCAGTGACTGCGGGTCTTTTGCAGAAACACTCCAAACTATTGATACACCTGGTCGGTCTCCTGCTACACCCTCCTTTAACCCATCCACACCCAAGGCAATGATACTCAACTCCAACGACTTGGAGGTCGAGCCTTTATTCAGTGGCAGCCTGGATGGCCCTGAGAAAACGCCGACATCTCGATGTGCCGAAATAACGACCCAAAGCACGTCCAGTCTGTCTCCAAAATCTGTGGCATGATTGTTTGCCACAACCGAAGCAATTTCTCTGCATGCAAAACCTTACAAACATTTTATGTTTCACACTTGCCTTCTTTCCCGTTTTATCGATATGCTGTCGGATACTTTGTATGGATACTGGGCGATTTGAAATGAAGAATCACATAGATAGTAAAGGAATCTGGAATGTTGCTGCCCTCGCGAGGAGATGGCGGCTTTTATGTTGGGTCTGTTTTATGGGCGTGTTGGGTTTTACCACAACTGATTTGCCTCCAATTCATAACGTAGGGTTTCTTTTGTCAAACAGGGTTATGATGAAGCTGGGAGTTTGTGGACTGGAGTTGGTGAATAATGACCAATATGTAGTCGAATATACAGCAGTATATACCCTATTGATCTTGGATGCAATGTCATACTGAGAACTGCTACTGACATGGCTGGGTATAGAGATGAGAGAATTATGATACAAGTGAGGCTTGCTAAGTTCAGCACTTACTGCTGACTGGAGATCTATGCCAATTATTCCGCAGAGCACGTTGTTTATAAGGAACAACAGGAGCAACAATATACTTGTTCACATACAGCAAGACCAAAGATCATATATGAAGACAAAATGTAAGGGCGCGAGTCGTGATTAGTCAATGTGGTTGTCCTTTAGAATGTTGGGGTACCATTCAGGACCTAAAAGAAGCCTCGCCTGTCACTCTGCGCTTCAGCCCGATGAAAGGCGACGTCGGGTTCCGTCAAACCTTTGCTTCCAAAGCCAAAGAAGTGGAATGATTTTGGTGGTTCTGCAAGAGGGGGGACGAGGTAAAATAATCTGAGTGGAGACGACCAATACAAACCGTGACTGTTTTTACCCTTGGACCGTCCAAGCTGGGCATGTTTTATAGACTTGATATCAACTATCTGAGGCTGAGCAACAATTGAGATATGGCACCCAATTTGGAGGCATGATCATTAGAGACACTCTAGTCCAGTTTTTGAGTTCATTCTCCATACTTCCGATGGATAACATCATGATAAGAGTTCAAGTGACAGCCAGACGACGTATCATACGACAATCCCTCCCAGGCTCTCTCAAAAGGGTACACAAGCAAATATGCCTCTTTGCTGCAAGCACTTGAAGTTACTGTATACCAGCGATGTGACTCTATGTATACTGTGACTCTCATCACCAACGATTAATATGGGACCGGCCCCGGGAGACTGTCCGGACAGGGCAGCAAGGGTATCTCTGGTCAGTGATTGATTCTCTAGCCGCCGGAGCTAGTATAAAAGTTCAGGGGTCCATGCAGCGACCTGGGTGATGCTGGTGCTATGAACTCTTCTTAGTGGCTGGACCCCTCATTTCTTTTTCCTCTCAGACCTTGCCTCAGCGTCAGAAGTGTGATTTACACCGCGTCCTTTTGCCGGTGGCCAATCCTGACCGTTTCTTGCATCCAATGTGCTGTGACGCTGAGTGCCACTATACCACAGATCTTCCAATCATGGTTTCTGCCCCCAGATATTCCATGTGCCAATCAATGTTCCGCGCAACAAGACATGTCAGGATATTCAAGAACCGGCGGCTGCATTCTCTGTCACCGCGCCATTGCAACTCATCACTCGCATCATTCACTTGTCCCTCTCCTTGAACATAGCTATCATCGAACGTTTTGACATTTTACAACCGCTTTGTCTGTGCAGCTGCGGCATCTCCCACCGTTTCACACGTTAGTTCCAGGCACAGCTGTATGTCACATCTGACGGGCGGCTCAGTTCTGTGTCATCTTTTGTTATAAGAGTACCATGATCATCGCTGACTCTTCCGCCCCCAACTGACCGGCGTATCAAACATTGATGTCTTGACTTGTGCCGGCACCTCTGTGACACAAGAGGACTTGCTTCTCGAAAGCTCCCCGCTCTGGTCGAGTCTATTCTAAACCTGCGACCTTGATTCATAGCCTGCAGCCCTCGAGCTGGCCACATTCTTCCCCAACAACTTTAATTATTCTACGATGAAACTGCCAACTTTAATATCAACCTGGGGCTTGCTCAGTCCTGTCGCCGCCATCTTAGTCGCGGAGAACTCACCTTGCGGGACGCTATGTGGTAACGTTCTTGATGCCACTACGCCTGACGATGTCGTCTGCCAAGAAGATGATTACAAGAGTGGTGCGGGAATAGTCTATCAACAATGTGTTGCATGTGAGCTGGGTAGTGACTATCATACAAAGAACAACGAAACTGACCAGCAATGGCTGTTATGTGAGTTGTCCAGCTATTAGCGTCTTTTTATTTAACATACTAATATGAAGCGACGACATGCAGACAACGTCCGTTATGCAACCTCGTATTGTTTGTTTGGTGTTCCTGGTAATAGCAAAGTTATCAATTCTCCTTGTTTAACCTCGTATGTTGCCCAAGGTCTTATTCACAAATAACCTCAGCTCACGACTCCTACAGAAAAGCTTGTGGCCCATTTAAACAAGCCGTCGAGTATAAGAACTTGTCCTCGGACATTCAGAGTTACGACTATTGCGATCACTGGCCGGTTCGCGACTTCGTTGATCTTGATGGATGCACAGATTGCCTGCGGGCTGGTGATAACCATTATTTGGCCAACTGTACGAGTCCACTATGATACTGAGAATCCGACGAAGTACTGATAAGTCATAGTTTTTACACTTCTGCAAGCTGGGTGCGAACAGAAACCACAACCAGGAATTCCAGTGTCCATTGATGGTAGCCTCTTCTCGCAAGACATAGTCAACATTACCGAGCCAACACCTGTAGCCTCGATAAACCCGGATTGGCTGGACCAGGGTCCTATCAGTCTAGGTGCCAAGGTCGGCATCGCCGCTGGAGGTGTAGCCTTTATATTGTTTATTCTTGGTTTCTGTATCGTCTGGCGTGGTAAGAGACGGAGGAGGGCATTCCTACGACAACTTGAGAACCGACCCCATGCCAAGGGCAGTTGGCCCAAAAGAGGCTGGCCAACTCCATTACATATCTCAAACGACAACGATATGCGAGAGACACCTTTGAGCCAGAAACCATTCAGAAGCTGGGACGAATCGCCAGTTAGCGCTCGATCCGAAAAGACATTCCCCAGATACGTCTCCCCTTACGGATCTCAGTTCAGCAGCCCCGTCAGTGCAACTGAGCTACAGCTAGCCCAATGGCCAGTGATGAATATTAACCAACAGACATATCCGCCGGTGCCAAATCATCCATCGAATACTCACATGTATCCTGAGATGTTTCCTTCCATGTACAAACCTGACCCGAGCCCCTCAGGTTCCCAAATCGGCGTTGCTCTCGGCGGAGACGACTCGTCACTCAACACTCCTCAATCGAAAGGCAAAGATCGAGATGAGTCGTATGAGATGTATCCTGTGGATAGTCAGTCGCATGGTGGCATTGGAATTTATCAATCAGAACACCTAAAAGGACCATATTCACAAGCCGACTATTTCCATCATGGAAATGTGCACCATAGCCAGACATATCAAGGCCAGGGACATGATTATCATGACGTATATCAGGATGATATTAGGGGGAGAAGACCGTAATACGCAGGAGATGGGAGAAATGAAACAATGCGCCTACGCTTTATTATTGTCAACATCGGCGCTTGGGAGTTTGATAGCAGTGATACCAATTTAATTTTACTACAGGATACAGCGCTTTCGATTGTTCTGATCTGAATGTGCTGACTTAGTATCTGTACATAGGTACTCTACGTAAAAATCTTAAACATTTGGCATGAGGCGGTATGGGAGAAGAACGTGGCGTTGACTGTGGCTTCATGTGCCCGGAGAGCCGAGGTAACCTGATTAGGCCTAGTGTCCAATTGCCGCCACACACCGGTCGCAGCTTCCTTTGGTCTCCACTGAAATACGTCTGGAGGAAAAAAAAAATTTGGAAGCTTCCAACCACAACACCGGGCAAGACCTGAGGAAATCAACGACCTACACCTTCCGTTTCTTCCCTCCTGTCGCAAAGAAGCACCTGCCGCGCTTGGCCCGGTATATTATACAGATTTCAAAAAGAGAAATCACATTCCATCAAAATGTCTAAGGAGGTCGCGGTCGTCAAGAAGACGACAACCGAGGAGGACGAGTATACCATCAAGCCTCAGGCGACCACTCCTTCCCTTGACACCAGCCAGTGGCCTCTCCTCCTCAAGAACTACGACAAGCGTGAGTCTCTCAATGATCTCTGATACTTACTGCGCGTTTTTCGATACTATTGAGGCCCCCTTGAGCCTCAATTGGTCGCGTCGTTTCAAGATACAATGACTAACTCATGACTTTCAAAACTTGCAGTTCTCGTTCGAACAGGCCACTTCACTCCCATTCCCAATGGCTGCTCTCCTCTGAAGCGCGACCTTAAGCAGTACATCAGCTCTGGTGTCATTAACCTCGACAAGCCCTCCAACCCTTCCTCTCACGAGGTCGTCGCTTGGGTCAAGCGCATTCTTCGGTACGAATTTTTCAAACCATCGATCGCGTCAATGCGCGCTTCAAAACTCGAAAGATCCACTGACAAGATTGAATCAATAGATGCGAAAAGACTGGTCACAGTGGTACCCTCGATCCTAAGGTCACTGGTTGCCTGATTGTCTGCATTGACCGCGCTACCCGTCTCGTCAAGTCTCAGCAGGGTGCCGGAAAGGAGTATGTGGCTGTAATCCGTCTTCACGACAAGCTGCCTGGTGGCCAGGCTCAGTTTGCCCGCGCTCTTGAGACCCTCACTGGTGCGCTCTTCCAGCGCCCTCCTCTGATCTCTGCTGTCAAGCGTCAGCTCCGTATCCGAACCATCCACGAGAGCAAGCTCATCGAGTTCGACAACGACCGACACCTCGGTGTTTTCTGGGTCAGCTGTGAGGCTGGTACCTACATTCGAACCCTCTGTGTCCACTTGGGTCTCCTTCTCGGTGTTGGCGGCCACATGCAGGAGCTTCGCCGTGTTCGCAGCGGTGCCATGGATGAGTCCAAGGGCCTGGTCACTCTCCACGATGTGCTCGACGCTCAGTGGCAGATGGACAACACCCGTGACGAGTCTTACCTCCGCAAGGTCATCTCCCCTCTCGAGACTCTCCTGACTTCCTACAAGCGTCTGGTCGTCAAGGACAGCGCTGTCAACGCTGTCTGCTATGGTGCCAAGCTCATGCTTCCGGGTCTCCTGCGATATGGTAAGTTTTAGCCAAGGACTGTTACGTCTCAAATCACTAATTCCATTTCAGAGTCTGCTATTGAGCACCATGAGGAGGTTGTGCTCATGACTACCAAGGGTGAGGCCATTGCCCTGGGTATTGCTCAGATGTCTACTGTCGAGATGTCCACTTGCGACCACGGTGTTGTTGCCAAGGTCAAGCGCTGCATCATGGAACGCGACCTCTACCCTCGCCGATGGGGTCTCGGCCCTGTTGCCCTCGAAAAGAAGAAGCTCAAGGCCGACGGCAAGCTCGACAAGTACGGTCGCCCCAACGACGCCACCCCTGCTAAGTGGAGCTCCGAGTATAAGGACTTCAGTGCTGGCGATGCCTCTGCCGCCGCCGCCGCCGCTGCCCCCGCCAAGACCTCTGAGGCTGAGGATACTCCCATGGAGGAGGCCGCTGCCCCTTCATCGCCCGCTGCCGATGACAGCAAGGACAAGAAGCGCAAGAAGCACGAGGGCGAGACTGCCGAGGAGAAGGCCGAGCGAAAACGACGCAAGGCCGAAAAGAAGGCAGCCAAGGCAGCC
This sequence comes from Fusarium anguioides, assembly GCA_012977745.1. NCBI lineage: Eukaryota > Fungi > Ascomycota > Sordariomycetes > Hypocreales > Nectriaceae > Fusarium > Fusarium anguioides. The sequence continues at coordinate 32,395 of JAALXK010000322.1, read as the reverse complement.
AAGAAGGCAGCTAAGGGCGAGGCTATGGATAGCGACAGCGACTAAGGTATTCCAGGCCAAAAGTTTGGATATAGGCCGGACCCTGAAAGCGGATCTTGATACCCGAGACGTAGGATCTGTTGGCAAGGAGCGGTCTACATGCTGTACCATATTCTTGCATTCCGTGCCGTTTTTGGCTGTTTGAAATTGTTTTTGGGGTTATCATGGCGTTTGGTTTGAAAATCCTGGTAGGAGTAGATGTAAGGCACTCAATGCAAAGGACGATAAATCTAAAGCATATCTGCTGTGGTGAATCTTCTGGGATATGTGAATGTATGGAGTTGAATCATGGCTAACTGCCGTAGTTTATGCTCGTGACTGTCAGGTGTAAGGTCTGGCGTGTGCTTCGGGGGATACTGACACATGGCGCATAATGTAGCGGTCACGTAATATGGTGGCTCGCTAATGTTGTGGTATTGTTGGACCCTGATCTCAGGTTCCATCGTCATGAAACGTCTAGAAGGCTAGGCAATGCATGCGTTGTCATGAGGCAGTGAGCTGAGGCTACTGCATGTATGATGACACATTTTCTGGGTACAGCATAGTTAATTCAGGGTTCCACAGGATGAAGATTTTGATAGTCTTTGATACGTACGGTCAAGTAACAATCCAGCCAGTGTCGCATTAGTCGCAGATCAAAAAGAAATCAGACTTGGCCAAATGAAACATTGGATCTAAGTGGAAACATTGGGCGAATCAGACTCAAGCAACGCATCTCAAGTAACCACAGTCCCTGTTTCACAGTTTAGGATGTGGCCCCCAGCATATCAACCTGTTCGCTAGTAAAAGGATCCAAACCGCTGCAACTCTATCGACCAGCGCATGACACGGCATAAATGATGAAGGGACATCCTGGTTTGCGCGTTTACCTAGACTGGTTGAATATCTGGCCCTTCACCTTGCTTGTTCCTATTAAGATCAAGGGTGGTCTTAAAATAAATCTGTTGTCAAGAGAGCGCGTACTTGGCCGTTTCTGTCCTGCTCGAGAATGCACTGGCGTAATAGCAAAGAGGGCCAGGTAAGAAGCAGTGGATGGAGACCCGATGACTTGGCATAGGGCTATGAGATAAGAGTATAAAGTCAAGAGACAGGGAGAAGGCATGGGGTTTGTCGTCGGCTTGCTTGTTTCTCACATTTCGATATCACGTCTCTTGTCTTGAAGATCAAGCAAAGTTCCTCATAAGAGAAAGAAGCATCCAATAAGACTATTTATTCATTTATTTATTCATATACGCCTTCTTCGTCTTCTTCTTGTTCTGGTTATCCTTATCAATCTAAGATCGATCAAGGCCACAAAACTAAAGAAAACTATATCTCAAATACACTCTAGGACTTTGGAAAGCTTGCCAGTTTTACTTTTTCTTGGAATATTTATATTCGCCAAGTTCTCATATGGGTCAAGGATTCACAACTCAACGTCAGAGTGTGTTGATCGCCCAGTCTTCAACTATACGCGGACCCAGTGATCGACCATATATGACATCGAGATTCGCAGGTACCGAGATTGAGGCTCAGCTGAACGATTTATATGCTGCGGTCCCAGCTTCCCAAAGAGTTTCCAATTCAGACAAAATGCCCATCTTGTCTGTTTCACTAAGCCCTTGGGGGCGTATCCTCTTCTTCCTTCTTACCCTTTCTCTTTTCCATGCCACCTCAGCCCTACCAACACCTGTTTCTTCTCCTATGATTCGGCCAGTCTTATTACCACCACCGAAGCAGAATCCAGGCCGACGACAAGATTCCAGAAAGGGTATGAGAGATTCAGAAGAAAGATTCCCGCCCCGCCTTAACGTCAACTTTCCCGACCCATGTATCGTCAAAGATCAAGACGATCGCTGGGTGTCGTTTGCAACAACTGGCAGTGGATTTAATATCCAGATTGCCGTGGCAGATGATCCCTTTGGAGAGTGGACTCACCTTCAACAAGATGCCCTCCCCGAAGATGGATGGACGAGCGGCAAAAACTACTGGGCCCCTGACGTGCGGAAACTCAGCGACGACTCGTACATCATGTACTTTTCTGGAGAACTTCCTGAAGGGGGACATTGTATTGGAGTCGCTCGGTCTCGAAATAGCACCGGGCCATATAAAATGGACCCTGAGCCCTTCGCCTGCCCACAAGACGAAGGCGGAGCAATCGACCCGGCTGGTTTCTTCGACCAGTCAACAAACAAACGCTATGTTGTGTATAAAGTTGATGGTAACGCCCTCCAGAACGGCTCGGGAACTCCCATCCGACTCCAAGAGGTCTCGACTAAAGACGGGTCCACAGCAATCGGCAAGCCTGTGGACATCCTGAACCGGATAGCCTCCGAGGATGGACCCCTGGTTGAGGCTCCGAGTCTGGTTCGGACGGAGCAAGGCCAGTATCTGCTCTTCTTCAGCAGCCACATGTACACAGGCGACGCGTATGATTTGAAATGGGCTTTCAGCGACCGAGTTGAGGGCCCTTATGTTCGGGGCTCGTCCCCATTTCTTGAGACACCAGCTTTGGGCCTGAAAGGGCCAGGTGGTGGAACAGGTTCAGAAGATGGAGGGTTTATGATATTTCATGCGTGGTGTGGGGAGAAGAAAAGGTGCATGTATACCATTGGATATGGAGTTCAATAAGAGGGCCAGGGAAAGGTGAAGAACATGAGAAATGGGAGCTATGATACTTCAACAGGATACTGGTTGGGACTTGTTTGTGGTTACCTCGCACGTTAGGTAGAGATTAGATTTCTTAGAGAACTCCCACATCGGGGCATGAAAACTTACCAAGTCTGGGAAGGCTTGAGCATCAATCTATTTCAGGCTCAGTCTTGTGCGCGATGCGAAAACGTGATGTGATAGCATGGATGTAGGTATGGCTTAAGCGCTCAGGCCATGCAGCCTCTTAGACGCCAAGTGCATTATCGCTTTCCTTGCTTCTGATTGGTTTCCTGGCTATGTTATCTTCCCGCCTAGGTACCTACCTAGGTCACAAAATAATCAAAGTGCCAAGCCACCATTGACACAAATAATTGAGCACTTACAGCCCAGGCTGCCGTGTAAGCTATCTCAGCCTTTATGGCAGCTTTGTCTGGTTCCTGATTTTTCTGCAGCCCATCTGCCGCCCTGCAAGGCACGAGCGAATCAAGCTTCAAAAAAATACCCCTTGAACAACTCTAATAAATTCATCTCGCCATCAATCACCTATACCTCCATATTAAGCGCCCGTATCCATTTTCACTGGCCGCTGTTGACGACTTCCATTCGCTGCTTGGGCCGCCTTAATCCCATCTAGGAAACGGTTCTTGATTATCACAAACATCAATGCGGCACAGACAAGATGGCGGCATTTCTCAACCACGAATTGGGTGACAGGGAGCCACAACGCGGCAATCAGGTCCTCTCCTTTCAGTCTCGTCCGTGTCTTGGTATTCTACGGCTGGACTCTGCAGTGTGCGATATAGGGCAGAGTTGCATTATGGCGTGGTGTGGTGTGGTGCGTGCTATCGCATCTGCAGTTCTTGATCGAGTGATGAAGAGATCGTTCTCATTTCACACGAGAGGTGGTTCTTCATATTCAGAAAAGCTCCTCCTCGTCTTTCTCCTTTCCCTCTGGTCCCTCGTTTGCGTTTCATCTTCATTTTTCTCATTTTCTCACTCTTCTCTTCTCTTGCTCGTTTGCTCATCGCAAACGCTCTTTAATCCATTTCTTGTGTTTCCTTGCTACTTGCCCCCTTCTATTTAACTGTTGCAATCGGCATGTTGTAACGAAGGTGTCAGGTACACCAGCTCACCTAGTTCGCATTTTCCGATATTGTTTTTTTTATACTACAAATCGAGGTGTTTCACAGCTGGCCTGGCCTCAAATCCACCTTGATAGCCATCAAAACATTACATCGCTTAGCGAAACAACGAAACCTCTTTCGAGACAGGAGCCCAAAACTCCGGCCAGCATCGCCCACGATGTGCCTATTTTCCGTCTGTCTTTCACTTTTCTTCTGCGTCTTGGTCAGGGCTCTCCAGGTCACGCCCAACTCGCCCTGTTCTCAGTTTTGTCTTAACAGTTCTGACCCCAATTCATACGAAACCCGCGGAGAAGAGATTGTTTGCGATGATGATGACTTTAAAAAGAAAACCAAGGGTCAGAAGTTTCAGAGATGTTTGGCTTGCTTACAAGAAAGTACTTTCGAGAATGGGGACGAGAGTGATCAGGATTGGTTTCTGTGTGAGTTATACCCCCTTCATCCGTGAGCATCATCTGACTTGCCGATTAGACAACTTGCGTTACTCTTTCGATTATTGTGTCTTTGGCTATCCTAATGCCACTGGAATAGAATCGGGCCCATGTATCACTTCTGAGGCCTGTGGTCCCATCGGAAATGCTTTGAAGAAGGGCATCGCCGAGCCCAATGATAGGGAGCAGTATGGATACTGTGATGCCGATAATAAAGCTATGCTTGGTGATGCAGTTGACAAGTGTCAGGCTTGTGTCAAGGCGGACAGCTCCCAGACAATTATATCTAACTGTGAGACAATTCTACATCCAATTGCTTGTTTTCTCTAACTGACACTCTATATAGTTCTTGTTGCTCTAAATGCTGGATGTCAACAACGTCTCAAACCGAGTACCCCTATAGCACTCAATGACACTGTCTTTAGCGATGGAAGCATTTCGATCGTGGACCCATCTGCTTCTCTCCCTCCTGGAGACAACCATGACCTTCCCAACACCTCGATTGCCGGTATTGCGGTTGGTGCTGTCGCTTTCCTTCTCATCTCTGCTGGTTGTATCTTCGTACAGCATCGCAAGCGCAAGAGGCTTTCCGCACGAAACCGGCGCTCTTCTCTCTCATTCCGTTGCCAAACGCATCTCACACCGCGAACCCCTTGTTTCCCTGATCTGCCTCCCTATATGGACGAGGAGCGAAACTTGTCCAAGTCTTCACTCTGGAGCCCTCGCGATGCCATGCGAAGTCAACATGATACCCACAAACTTGGTCTCGTCACTACCTCTGTTTCCCACCCACCTCCTACCAAAGCACCCTTACACACTCCATATCGTGAGGACGCATCGCCAACTGAGAGTGTAACAAGCTGTGCAAATGCTCCCTTGCTACCCAACTCAGCTGGACCACAATGCAGTACGCCAAGTATCGCATCCCCGCTATTCAGCCCTGGTCTCTCCATCACAACACCCCGTTCAGGTACCTTCCCGAGGGAATATCATGATAGCAATAACCCTTGGGTCCAACAGCCAAGCAGTGGCTCAGGAAAAGGCTTTTTGAAGAAGAAAAAGTCAAGAGACTCACAAGCCCCAACCGAGACACGCAACATTCAAATTGTCTTTGACCCACCCCCAAAGAAAGCCAGGCGATCTTAAAGTTCACTTATCACTGATGCTTCTTTTTATGGGCCGAGGCGTTTTCAAGGGGGAAGAAATACAGCTGACACCCTCTTAATGAGATAGATTGTTGTGGATACCAACAATTTAATATGTAATGATTGAAGGATCGAAAATGATGAGTATGGCGTGGCTTTAATTGCCATATGTGTATTTGCTTAACCATTTCCCCATGCGATGCCATGCCTTTCCCAACCAGATCTAACTCATGCTACCGTTGATTGAAAACACCCACACACACACATAACTTGAAGAAACTCAAAAGTTGTAACGAGTATGTAACTCTCTTCCATCCAACCATGAATATATACTCAGAGTGATATCATCACTCTCATTCCCCACAATCTATGCTTCCTTTCTCGATTCATATATCCTGCTCCCAGGGTGTCGAGTCTCTACCAATGAGTTCGCTCTGCATCCTGTCATTCTGGTCTCTGAACCATGTCGCCCCCTCCTCCATCTCCTCCCTCATAGCACGGAGTTCGTTGATCAGAGTTTGCGCATCGCTCATGACCCGTTTATGCGAGCCGATTTCGGCCTGGCCCTCTTGAGTTGGTTCACCGTCATCTTCAGCCGCACGCTTTCTTTTGTTCGTTGCGGTCGAGCTATCAGACTCAGTGGTGTCCACTGTCCCGTGTGAGCCGGATAAAGTATGCTGTCCTTCAGATCGAGTGAGGTCGCCCACAGAGGCGCGGCGGTTGAACCTGCTACTAGGCGGGCCCATAACAACACTATCTGCTGACTGCTTTTTCCCATACAGCATCTCGTTCGCCAATCTTTCAGGAACTGCTGTTCCATCAGGCATTTGTACAATTCCCATAGCCTTGAGTCGCCAGCGTTCGGATACCCTACTGACGCGATTGCTAGGTTCAGGGCACTCGGTATTCCTAGAAACTATATGAGGTAATGAGCGCCTGAAAGTGGCAGACTGCTCGCCAAACTGCTGCCGAAGTGCTCTAGTCTTGGAGCCACCTCTTGCGGCAGATACATTCGACTGTTTGCTGGAAACGGAGCTGCTGGTGGATGGCGCCCTGCGCACGATTTTTGCAACTGCCTCTTGCTCGTTGTTAATTCCGGATAGAACACGCGAAGCAAGAAGTGCATCCTCTTCTGCTGCCTGGCGGCGTTTGCTAGGTTTCTTGTGTTTGAGGAAATCTTTCAGCTCCTCTGGTCGGTTCAAGTCTAAGATTTCAGCCTGTTCCTGCGCGGCTCGACGAGCAGCTTCCTTCTGAGCCTTCGCTTGCGCTACGCGTTGTGCTTCGTAGTAGGCTCTCATCTGATCCCGGCCGCTGCGACGAAGCTGGCTCAGACGACGATCCCGTGCATTCTCTTTCCAGCGGTAGAAGTATTTAACCGACAGGTTGTAAGTGCGAAACTTTTGAGCCTCTGCTTCAGCTCGCTCTTCCTCCTCTTTCAGCTTTCTTGTCTCTTCATCTTTGACGTACTTCCGATACACCCCTTGTAGAATATTATCCAACATGAATGTTTGGAATTCATCCATAAGTCCATTGTCACCAGTTACAAACCATTTGGTGAAGTCTCCGAAGAGATCGCGGGGTGGGACTGGTGAAAGAGGGGGGTTCGGTTCCTTGGGCGGGTGAGGAGTTATTTGGGCGGCTGAAGTCTGGAAACTGTCATCGGTTATTGCTGGCGTAGGTGACGATGAAGTTCCGATAGGAGGGAACGAGAATTGAGGTGTGGACGTTGCAGGCTGTTGTGAGCCAAGAATACTTGTCGCTGGCTTGCTTTGTTCTCCAGTCAACTTGGGTGGTTTGTCAACATTAAAATTTACTGTAGGTGGTATTGCCTGTGATGTGGTATTGCTGGCGCCGAGTATGGATGGCTTTTGTGGTTGCGTTGTGGCATTAAATGGACTCGAAGTTAGTTGAGGAGGGGGTACGTTGATGTTGGGCGGCTTTGAGGGTTCTCCTGAAGTGGTGGCGGGACTTTGAAACTGAGGCTTGTCTAATGTTGCAGCTTTGCTAGTAGTGTTTTCGAGCGAGGGTAATGCAGACTTCGCTGGCAGAAAGGAAGCCGCTGGCTTTGTTGCTGGTCCGTTATCTTTGTCTTGAGGGGTGGAAGGCTGATTGAAAGGTCTACTCAATGCTGGCTCGCTCGAAGTGGTTGGTGGTTTGAAAGACGAGGCGAAGGGGTTAAGCGCTGCCTTTGTTCCAGATCCATTTGGTTGTTGAGGATTCAAATTTACAGCAGTAGGAGCATTATTAGGGAAGGACGGCGGAGTTGCAGATATGGCCGATGCTGGTGCAAATGGATTGCCGGCAGGTTGCTTAGTCGCTGAAGATAGCCCCAAAGCAAATGGGTTTTGCTGAGGTGTGGCTTGTTGTGAAGCAGTACCGTTGATCGAAGTGGTTCCGTTGAATGTAGTCCCTAAGCGAATACAAGCGTCAGAACCAGTGGTTTAGGCGTGTCTTTGCCAGATTTCCAGTGGTTCGTCTCGAGCCAACGTTGTTGCCCTGAGTAAGTCTCAGGAGCTTTGGCTTATCGAGTCTCCGGCTGAATGCGATTTCCTATTCGCCTGCAATATAAAGGTCTTTGCATATAGTCCAATATGCAGAGAACCATGGTATGCAGAATCTTTGGCGCAAATTAAACAGTGGGGATAGGGTCTTACCTGTGTTGCCGTTAACAGGCTTGGTGTCTCCCCAAGATCCACCAGGTTTGCTGAATGAAGAAAAGGGGCTTGTCGATGTGACTTTGGGTCCGGTGGAGAGAAGTGGTTTGTCGGTAGTGGATTGTGTCTTTGAAACAAAGAGGCTTCCGTTGGAAGAACCGTTGACAGTAGGCTTAGCGAGGGTTGAGTCTTGATAAGTTGTTTCATGAATGAGTTCAGGAAGGCTTCTTGAGCCACGCTTCTTCTCGACAAGAGCATGGGAAAATTGGTGTTGAAGACGACGGTGAGGCAAAGATCCACGGCTATCCAATTTTGCGTATTGGCGTCTGGTATCGGAAGGGTCTTCCTCACATTGGCCAAATTCGATGTTGTGAAGCTCTGCAAACTCGATAGCTTGCTCAACAGTATCGAAACGAAGGAACTTGTTCAGAACATCAGCTGTAACATCTTTTGAAGCCTCCCGAGGCCGCGCAAGACCTCTTTTGATAGCAGCCAAGATAGAGCGACGGAGCCTAGGGAAATGACATTCTGCGAAGCAAGCCATTGTGTAGGAAACCTTGGGGTCATCGACTATTCGAAAGTATGATTGATAGGCAGCTGATGCAGCCAATGAAGGTGCGTCCTTGAGAGGCCCATGAAAGTCTTGGGTGTTTTGAAGAGCCTCAACAAGTGAGACGGCCGTGCGAACCTCATCAGAGTCCTTCCAAAGGTTCGGCTTCCATTGACGCTGTAGAGTTTCTATGATGTTTGAGTCGTAGGCGTGGAAAATAAGGTAGTATGCTCGGAATTCGGGCTCGTTTTCGCACCGGATACCCTGGTCGTTGCAATCATCGTACGCATCGCGGAGTGATAAAAGAGCCTTGCCAAGTTGTTCCAATTCCTGCTGTTCCACAAAGTCTTCGGGTGCTTTGCCATTTTCAGTAAGAAGGTGAAGTGCCGTTACGTGGAACCGTGCGATATTCTCTAAAACATAGACCTGGGTCTTCATTTCTTCAGGGGTAAGAGACGAGAAAAAGGTAAAATCTCTGCGAATCGCGCGTGTTCTGTCCCAGAGAAATCCGTGTAGTAACGGTAGGTTTGCATCATCGCGTAATAGATCGTCGATAAGGTAGTCCAACGTCCTTCTGAGTGCCGGTACAGAGCGCACATCCATAGGCAGAGGCGCTTCTTGGCCGGCAGCAGAACGAGCGAGCTTCTTGACCATACGACGTGTATTGGGGAACGTAGTTTTTGGGTTCTTCTCAGGCTGGTGGACATCCATCTCGTTGATTCGCGTGATCTTCTCATACTCCGGGCACATATCCTCGCAAATACCCTTAAAGTCGATGGCATCTTGGAGAGCCTTGCGCTTATCAGGGTCATCGATCAAGCCAGCCTTTGTGAGTGACGCGCGCGCCTTGCTGCGATAGGTTTCATATTTCTCCCGGAACTTGGTCACCTCAGCCTTGCTTTTTGGGTTTCCCGGCTGAGATGGCCACTGTGGAGGATGTATGCCGTCTTTCCGCAATTGCTCGTATACCCTTTTCGCATGGGGATCGTCAGAATGGTGGGCTTCTGGATTCCGTTCATCGTCGGAGTTGGCGCTCGATGACGAGGTTGGTCTTGGGTCTTTACGCGTCGTCGCGAACGTGGTTGATCCATTACCCCGCGCGTTTTGGCCTGTTTGCTTGGAGGCGGAAGTATTGAATGGGTTCTTTTTCAGGTTGTTGTTTTTCTTCTTTTCTTCGCCTTTTCGATTCTTGTTCCGACCGCCCCCATCGCTCAGATTGGCATCTTTGCCTTTGAAAGGGTGGCCTGCCTTTCGCTTCGAGTCACTGTCGCTCTGGTCGCCAAATGCCGAGGATCGTTTATTTCGCTTTGGCTTTGAGGAGTCGCCCGCGCTCTCAATGCCGGATGCGCTGCCTTTGTTGTCGGAGTTAGTTGCAAAAGGATTAAACACTGAAGACGGGCCCCCCGTCGGCTGGCCGAAAGTCGAAAACATCTGATTTGATGATGCAACAAACGTCGCACTCATCTAGGAAATCGTTGGAACATGAGGATAAATTAAAGCGATCAAGATGTGTGGCGTGACGTATGTTATCGTGTAGAATGAGCGAGGTAGAATGTTGGAAGTAGAATTGAGCCCATGAAGCTAGTTCCTATTCTGGGGAGCTTGCTTCGTTGCACGACCCATTCATCACGTGATCATAAGGTACTTCAAGTTTGTACCTCCGTAGAATAGGTACATGGAAATTCCCCTACAATCATGTCTCGGTTATTTTCCCTGTAAGTTCGAATGCGAATATTTCATTGATCCTCTTGACTCCTTGAACTCCTTTTACGTCCCAATTCCAGTCATCTTGGATTTCCTCTATTCATGGCGAACCGAATCGTTCATTACCTTATTCTGCCCCGAATTCGAGCGGGTCCCAGTCCCTTTCGAATCTCATCTAATTGCTCAAGACCTGTTTGAGCCTTGGCCTTCTTAGACGTCCTCTTGCCCGGCTTGGTGAAGTTTCCAAGGAAGTCGTCCATAATGTTGTCAAAATCGCCACGAATAGGTCCTTGAACCGTAGACATGGTTGACACAGCAGACATTGACTGCATGTCATCCTCCATATCCTCATTGTATCTCTCCTCAATCTTGTCGAACCTTGCGTCCAAGAGGGTCATCTGCTCAGTTCGCACCAATGATGAAGATGTCATAGAATAGCTCGAGTTGTCCGTCAAGGCTCCCTTTCTCTTCTTACGTCGACCGCCATGAGTGGTTGTTGTCCAATTAGACTGCATCTCAGATTGTGATGGAGCAACCGGCGCCTTTCCACCCTTTTGCTCTTTCTTGAACTGCTTGAAATCCTCGAGCCAGTCTTGAGAGGGACCCTCATCAGGCTGCTCCGTTGGTACGAGTTGAGGGACATCGCCATCCTTGTACTCCTTGTTGGGCTTTGCTGTAGCATCTGACTCCCAGCCGTCATCTTCATCAAAATCTGCCCCATCAAACTCATAATCTTCCAACTCGCGGCCATCTTTGGCGAGCTGCTTGAAAACATCATCGTCTTCATCATCCACATATGCGTCATCTTCCAGAGCCTCAAGGACTTCTCGTAGGCGGGGGTCCATATCAGGCTGGAACCCCTTGATAGAATCGGGAATATCCTGCTGGGCCTCGTATGTAACCCTTGTAAGGTTCTTGGAGGGAAGAATATCCTCATCGAGGATATCGCCTGCGCTCTGCTCGATGTCCAGTTTCTTCAGTGCATCCTCAAGCGATTGCTTCTGCTTTCCCTTTCCTTTGTTTGCAGTTGCAGTTGATTCGACAAACACAACCTCTCCACCACCAGTATTGAGATCGCGCAGATGCTGCATGTAATCGTATTCTGAGTCGTCGAAGTAGACACCATAGCTAGCTGCCTCACCTTCGTTTGCGCGGACACCTTCAGCCTCATAGCCCAACTCGGACGCCAAATCATCTAAATCCTTCGACTTGGAGGACCCCTTCTTGGACTGAGTTGGGTTGAGCACCATTGTGGGCGCATTTTCATCGTGGATGAGAGGGTCATTTTGCGGTCGGTGCACAAGGGTAAAGTGCTGAGCTGATTTTTTGTCGCTAGATGATTCATATTAGAAACCTGTATATAACCCTCTGCTATGCTGTATAATACTCACATCCACTTTCGAGGCATCTTGGCGGTTTGAAGCGACAAGAATTTAGTTGTGAGATGGGCGTGGGTGTTGGGCTGCGTTCACACTCATCCGGGTACAGAAAATCTAGCGGGGTGACGAAAAAATCCTTATCATATACTCCACAGTTATCCAAGACCCTGCCAACTGACTCACACAGTCTTGAACCCTATATCGAGGCGCTCAAATACAGTGCGATTTTGCTAATGTAAATACTGGCCAAAGGCCCGAATTTTCCATTTGCCCCTCCATAAACAGTCATTAATCAGCGGGGCACAATGAGTTGATCGCTACAGCCCTCGCAATCCAAGTCAACTCGAACTTTACACAACACCAATAATTTCGAAGAGATATAGCGACTTGGAACAGAGATTCCTCGTACATCAGCTAAAAGAGCGCACCGAATCTTCATCACGAGAACGCCGCCAATATGGTTTTGGCAAAGTCCAAGAACTCGGTCGGTTTGGGCAACGCCCTCATGAACGATCGCTTCGGCAAAGGCAAAGGAACCGACAGGAAGCGAACTTCTGCTATCACCAGAACAAACCACGCCACGGGCGAACAATATCTAGTTAACGAGAAGAAGGATGCTGCTTGGGTTAAGATGCGCTCCGTCACGGAGCAGGGTGATCTCGATGAGTTCCTGGCCACTGCAGAGTTGGCTGGTACCGACTTCACAGCCGAGAAGACAAACAACGTCAAGATTATTCACACAGACCAAAAGAACCCTTACCTGCTTTCGGCGAATGAGGAGAGGGATGTCCTTGGAAAGCACAAGCAGCACAAGGGCCGTCTGACGGTACCCCGAAGACCCAAGTGGGATTCCACAACAACCCCCGAAGAACTAGATGCTCGAGAGCGAGAGAGTTTCTTGAACTGGAGACGCGGGCTGGCTGAATTGCAAGAGAATAACGATCTTCTCATGACACCTTTTGAGCGAAATCTGGAGGTCTGGAGACAGCTCTGGCGAGTTATCGAGCGATCGGACCTTATTGTTCAAATCGTCGATGCTAGAAACCCCCTGCTATTCCGTTCAGATGATCTCGAGTCTTATGTCAAGGCCGTTGACCCTAAGAAGGAGAACCTTCTCCTCATCAACAAGGCAGACATGATGACACCCAAGCAAAGAAAAGCTTGGGCGAAGCACTTGAAAGAGGCTGGCATCGCCTATCGTTTCTTCTCGGCCGAGTTGGCCAAGGCAGAGAATGAGGCCAGGGATCTTGAAGACTCAGATGATGAGACGCCTGCTGGTTCTTCTGCAGAACCGGTTGATGAGGAACAGGGCGAGAGCAGCCGCCAACAAGAGCAAGAGGGGGCCCCTTTGACTGAAGAGCCAGCGCAAGAGAGTCAAATTGGCCAAGAAGCAAAAGAGGCAGAGGAGTCGGAGGATATTGACACACAGATCTTGACAGTTCAAGAGCTGGAAGATATTTTCCTGCGACATGCTCCCGCAGACGCAGGTAAGACACCTCGAAGAATTCTTTAAAAAGAAACCCAGTTAACACATCGACAGGTTCCGATCACAAACTGCAAGTTGGTTTAGTTGGTTACCCCAATGTTGGTAAATCATCCACTATTAACGCTCTTATCGGTGCAAAAAAGGTGTCCGTCTCTTCAACACCAGGAAAGACCAAGCACTTCCAGACCATCCATCTAAGCGAACGTGTCATCCTTTGCGATTGTCCCGGTCTTGTTTTTCCCAACTTTGCCACCACCAAGGCTGACTTAGTCTGCAATGGTGTTCTCCCCATCGACCAGCTTCGCGAGTTCCAAGGCCCTGTTGGTCTCATCACTCAGCGAGTTCCTCAGCCTTTCCTCGAGGCCATCTACGGAATTCACATTCGTACTAGAGCTATTGAGGAAGGTGGTACAGGAATTCCCACCGCTTCCGAGTTTCTTCGCGCATATGCTCGGGCCCGTGGTTTCCAAACTCAGGGTCTTGGCCAGCCTGATGAATCTCGTGCAGCTCGTTATGTCCTGAAGGATTACGTCAATGGCAAACTCCTGTTCGTTTCCCCGCCCCCTGGAATCGATGACGCAGCCGACTTCAACCGCGGACTCTACGACGAGGAGCATCTCCCCGAGAAACGACGTGCTGCCCTGAGCGCCGCTATGGATCAGCTTTCTGTTGTCGATCCTGCCAGCAGTGAGCCCTTCCTTGCAATGGACGACGATGCCGTCGACTTTGCCTCGACCGTCGATGTTGCCCTTCCCGCTGGTCCCAAGTCCCAGAAGATCGACAAGGGCTTCTTTGGACCATCCAGCTCTCAGGGCCACGTCAGCCGGCCATTCAACTACCAGTATTCAGAGCAGGGTAAGGAAGATCCTCTGGCGGGCAAGCACCTATCTGGACGTAAGGCACGCACATTGGTCGCGCTTGAGACCGGGCTAGACCCCAAGGAGGTTCAGACGGCATCGAGCAAGAAGCACTTCAAGGGAAACCCAAAGGGCGGAAAGGGTAAACGTCGAGCTGCCCGCCGGGCAGGAGACGACGATGACTGAACGAAAATAAGAGGCCAAAAAGTAAAAACAGAAAGAAAATAAAGAAAAATTGGATACATGGGCATTGAGGAGGAACAAAAGGTGGGCTTCGGAAACGGGGTGCATTGGGTCTGGTTGAACAGGGTCTGGTTATGGGTAGGCTTCAGACTGAGCTATGATACTACGCACGTCTTTACTATCACGGTTAGCTATGGAATCAGGAATCAACATGAATATCTCTTTTGTGTCAGGAACATGAACTGGTATTATGCATAGGCAAAAATTGTGCTCACGCCAAATGCGTTGACTCATCTCATTCACGTATCAAATCGACTATGCTAAAATCCCATGACAAAAAGGAAACATGGGTATTGACTGTCTACACTATCCGTAGTTCGCCCCTGGTAAAGACCGTGTCGTGCAAAACAAAGAGAAAAATTCAGATGCCATGCTCATGTTTAGTGAGTCCCAATAGGTCCCTAACTCCACAAAGCAAAGTCTTGCCTCCATGAAAGTCGTTGTGGTGTGTTCAATGCTTAGGTTCGTAGGTTCATAGTAAAGGGAAAGTGTGCAGGCGCGAGAGCAAAGGCTTATCTGCTCTTGCTCATATACCAACTCATCGAACACTCCCTCGTGATTCTCGGCCTCCTCCTCCTCCTCTCGACTCTCGACCTCCTTTTGATTCTCGACGTTCCTCAGACCTAAGGAACAGCCGTTTTGTGCCACCAACTCGGCCAAGCTCACCAAATTGGCTACTCGTTGATGGTAATCTCCGTTCACCGCTAGCAATTCTTACTTTTTCCTTAACACTAGCCACCCATGCCTTGTTCTCCTCGCTCATCTCAACCTTCTTGCCTGTTGGCCCCGCCAATCCAAGAACAGAACTCTCATCCTCATTCCAACTAATGTGAGAATTGGATCGCGACCGGTTGAACACTTCTGGGGGCTCATCTTCACCTAGTGCAGGTCCGAAGACATGTGTTTTGGCATTCAACTTGGGGGTTTCGCTTCCCACGGCACCAACACTCCGTCGGGTCTTACGGATGGACAGAGGTGACAGGGGTGACATTTCAACCGCAGATTGAGGCCGACTGTTTGGGCTTGAGCCCATGTTAGACCTCTGTGCACCAGGAGACTCGGGAAGAACCTCGACTTTGGCGCTGGCTGCAGCAGATCGGCGTTTGTGGTGACTAGCATACTCTTTGAGATACTCGCCAAGGTCGGCCCATCCACCGCCTACGCGAACCATAACCCGTTCGCCATTTTCGCCAACACAGCGAATGAAGAGTTTGATTGGAGCCTCGCCAGTCGACCTGGAAAGGTGATAGACCTTGATCTCATGGTGACCACGATTTCGTACCCTTGTATTCTTGGCTGGCGAAAGAGTGAATGAAGGTGTACCGGCACGGGAAGAAATGCTTGAAGCGCTTCTTCGGAACGGCTCGATGGAAGGTCTCTTCCTGACGCGTGGTAGTTGCAAGTCTGGAGGGTTCAGATTGACCCTAGAAGATTCAGTAGTTAACTTGATCTTAGCGGGTATGGAGTCAATGATTTGACTGATTTGTTGTTGCAGGTGTTGCTCTCCAACACTGTTTCGGCGGTCGAAAGTAGTAGAATATTCGGCGATTGAAAAGGAGTCGTCGAAATCCTCATTAAAAGAATCCTCAATTTGCATATTAGACATGTCAAGGTCGTCGATGGCCCGACCCGGCAATAGAGGGCTGTCCAGAGGTGCTAATGAGGATTCCCGTGAGTCTACAGGGAACATGGGTGGAGTGCTAGGAGGGCTGGCCTGAATATATTCCGATTCGTGAATCCGGGTTCGCGGAAGATCGGGAGAGGCAGATACCTCAGGGGAGTCGCTGGACAGGCCACCAAAATGACTCGACAAACGACGAGGTACAGCAAGCTTTCGCGATGGATCACTCTTTTGTCTGGAAAGGGGAAGAGGACGAAGGGGGGGGAGTTCTGGAGAAATCTCCCGATCAAAACGACGCGTGAAGCTGCGATCAGGTGTCTCAGGGTACTGAGTTGACATCATTGAGGAATTGAAATCTTGCTCAATACTCGGTGTTGGTACTTGAGAGGGACCTGGCGTGACGTCTCTAGTACCATCAAACGTGTGATTGTCCTCCTCACAAGATTCGTCAACTTCTTGGATAGGGAGAAATGAAGGACTTTCAGGTTCACTCTCCGATGATGGATCTCTATTGTACCACTCTGGTACGACAGTCTCAGACTCAGAAATCCCAGAAGGCACTCTAGGTTTCGTAGGTTCCATAGTCGACGCGTTAGGCTCAGTGGCTGTCACATTCTTGGGTGGAAGAAGTAGCGGAATGGGCACAACACCCACGCCAGCATCAGCAGAGCTCTCATCATCGCTATCAGATTCATCGGCGAGGAGACTGTAAGGAAGTGCAGCAGACTGGTCAACTTCTATGTTTTGTTTGACTGGTGACGGGGAACGAGGGGCCTGTAGTTCTTGTGGGGGAGCAGTCCGCTCAGTATGTGTGATTTTCCTCTCACAGACCACGACCCATTCACTGTAGCTTGACTCCACGGCTTCCATGCGATCCAGCCATTCCCCGGGGAGAGTGTCAGATAGTCCTTCTAAACAATCCAGCATATAGTCAAGCGATCGGCCAGGGCATACGATCAATTCCTCAAGGTGGCTTTTCATCACATCAAAGATTTCTCTTGTGAGTGTCGAATCCTGCCCGGGTGTGTCCTTGTCTTTTTGCGGTGTATCTTTAGGTGGTATAGAAATAGCCTTAAAGGCGGATTTAAGAGCAACTTCGGCTTCCTCAAGGGAGAGTAGTACGGTTGGGACGCGGCGTAGAGCGCATAGTCGCAGGTTCCACGTGTGTAATAAACGAGTCAGCTTATCCAAGACGGGCAGTGCCTTCAGAACTATCGCTGTTATCACCGCTGTATGGTCCTCCATCCGATTATAGCTGGATCGCGATAACTGGCCGATTCCAGTAAATTCGGCAAGTGGTGTGCCGGGTCTGGATAGAGGGAGAATGTGATTGTTGAGAACATGTATCTTGATATCTTCGAGACCAAGGTCTGATAAATCCTGTTGGATTTGGGCCAGTCTTTGCTCATAATTTGATACATCTCGAGCGGGTAAACTTCCCATCCACTGGTCGTTGTTGTCCCCAGGCACGGTGAGCTGCATTGATCGTCGTTTTCGCACCTCGTCGCTGGGCATAAGAAAACCAGCGGAACCCGACTCGGGGGGCCACGGCCAGGACTGGAGTTCGTCGTACCACCCCCAAATTGTGTAAGACGCAAGAGCTGTGCGCATGGTAAAATCTCGTTCGGTATGGGAAGAATTGTCCAAGGATGCCCGGAGGGCACCGGTAGCAGTATTCAACGCATCGACAACAGTAGCCGGGCCAAGATTCACAATAATATCTTCAGTAAGTTTGTTTCTCGGCGCTGGCGAAGTGGCGGTGGGATCGCACGCTTGCTTGGCGACTTGAGCCTTTGAATCGCTCATGGTTATTATCCAGCAGACAGGCAGACTTGAGTCGGGTGGATGAATCGTAGAATCATGATCTGTCTAGGAGCCTGGGGACATGTCGATGGGGCGGGGATGAGTGGAGGTTTTGATGCCCATGTCGAAGATACGTCAGGAATTGTGTCGTCAGATCGGTCGCCGTCAGTTCGTAAAGTCTTTGCGATCTTTTCTGGGTAGCGCAATCAAGTGGAGCTTCTTTGTTCAATGCATGCAAGGTTTCATGCAGGTTGAAAACTAGAACAAGGTGAAGTTAAAGAGGTGAAGCTGTCGGCGTGATGCAGATTGCGCAAATCGAAGGGCGAAACTATGGTTCTAAGAGAAAAAGAAAATATGATAGAAAGGTGGATCTGTAAAGGTGAAGGAGTGACAGAGAGGGCCAAAGGCCACTCTAGGAGCTGAAAGGAAGTGAAGCAATCGCCGATGGAAGATGGCGGTCAAAGACTGCGCAAAGGAGAGTTGAGTTTGGGTTGACACGTCGTCGCGTCGCGCAGGTTGCGTTTGTAGAGGGTCCGCTCAAGATTGGAGGCCTGTAATAAATGAGGTTTACTGAATGGCGGCAAGGATGGGGCTTGCGTAAATAGTCCCGTCGTATTTAGCGCCCTGGTCAAATAAATCTCAAGCCAGTGGTTTGTCACCCGCGATTCATGCCTGCCTGTATAACCAGAAAAAGAAAGGCAAATTGATTGATTGGGAGACCCGTGCACAACGTGGTAAAATAAAGGCACAGCTCAATCTATCGTAGATTGACGTCGTCGGGACTCAGCAAGAGCTTAGTTGTTGGTTGACGCAATGGAAAGGCCGGATCTGGATAAGGTCTTGTTGCGAGAAATGATGAAATGCCGTAGAATAGGATGAAGGAATGGCTGCAGAATAGAAGTACAGAGTCAAGTAGTGCTGAAAAACCAAGCTCGGTGATGCTCAAAGCGAGGGATATCAGCTGATGAAAGACCAGAGATTGAGGCTTAGGGAAGATGAAGAGGCAATGAGAGGTACAATGACAATTGGCGGATGAGGTACAATGCACAGATGCCAAGAATAAAAAGAATAATAACCATAGTCGCAAGATTAAAAATCAAAGGAAAGAAGAGACGAAGTGGTGTTTTGGTGAGAAGCCCAGGTTGTAAGGAAGAAGAAATGAGCTCTCGGATTCATTGGATAGCTGGCCAACTAAAGGATGCTCATTATGACCGCCCATGTTTTGAGATAATAAAAAGAAACCCCTTCTCCTCGCCTGGTCTTGGGTCTCCGCCCTTCCCTCCACTCTCTTATATGAGGCCAAGACCTAACTAAACGAACTTGACTACCTTGACGGAAAGGAGATCTGCTTTGATCCATCTCAGGCTGGCCCATCAACCGTCAACGATGATATTATTAGCTTGATTGCCCTGTACAACCAGACTAGGGCACTGAATTGGATCGATTTGACCCTGGTTAGTTTTCAATATCTTTAACGATCGTTGCTTCTGTTCCTGCATATAACTACACATGATCGCGTTGGCGTCTACACGGTTCTGCTACATGTGTAGTAAGACAAAGAAAGGGGTATGTGAATAGCCAGAGACATTTGGACTTTTGCCCTAATTCCCCTGATAGTATTGCTTCATTCGGCAAAAATCTGTCTCTCTCTTGCCAATCGGTCATGGTCATCAGACCCCTGTCTCGCTCATAGCTCTCCCCTGTCTATCATCACCCTGTCAGCCATCCGGATAGCTAGCTGTCAATGTCAACAAATCAATTGCGCCATACTCGATACTGCTCTAATTGAATACCTGCTATTATCTTGAATTCCCTTTGTACTTCTTCTTTCATTTCTGATGGCCTTGACATCTGCCATGATATCATTGGATGCATACAATCAACAGCAGTCCAAGCTTGCTTTTCACGAGTTAATTATGTCCTGTTGCCGTACCCCCTGCGTGTGTAGTTACGTACCAGCTGAAAAGGCAGTTCAAGACATTCACATGCTTCATAACATAACACGAATATCCATAGTTGAAGTTCACTTTGTGATCATTTAACTACCAAATATGTACTAATAGTCAATGAGAAAGGCAGCCAACATTCACAACAACTATGTGCCCTTAGAGGCGCCTCTTCCCTGTCTGTACGTGATGTCCAACGCCAAAATCAATGTGTCTTCATCAACTTTCATGCCAAGCGTTACTTTTTGATGCCCTTGAAAACAGTAAGCCAATTCCCAAACAATCCGCCATCCCATGCAAGAACACAATGCGCCACCTGGAGCCAGAGCCCAAACGCCTGTGTCTAATGCAGACATGTACACCAGGCAACCTAGAAGACAAACAAATGCAAGACTCCCTCCAAAATTCATCATCAAGAATTGTGTTTGGTAATAGGGATAACGAAATTCTATGCAGGCGCAGGAATTTCGCGGTTTTCGGTCTGCCGAGCTGCATCAACCTCGGCATTAATAGCCCAAGTTAGCGCTTGCTCAGCAGACATAGTAGGCTCCTCGACGCCCAAGACGCCAGCGATCAAATTGTCGTCTTGGTTATTAACTCCCTCAGGAGGGAATTGAAGCCACTGATCAACATCAAAATCGGTTCCGGCCACAGCGTTCCAGTCAAACTCGTCGTGACCTTGCATAAAATCGAGGTCCATGTTACCAACGTCCAGTTGAATTTCCTCCGAGCCAGCACTAACACTTGGTGTCAAGCCGGCAGCGGGAGATTCCATTTCTGTCTGAGGAGGTGAGTTTGTGGGCATCTCCAAAGCTGCGGCATTGACGGTGTTTGGCGGCATCATCGTGGGCGCAGCCACCGGTTGTTGAGGCTCCTTTGGCTTCTCGTTGAACAGCGACTCAGAAGCAGTCATATATGGCGCATTCTCGGGTGGCGGAGTCTGAGCGCTGAACTCGATTGGCACTCGTTTCATCATGGCCAGTGTTGAAGGAGTGACGCTAGAATTGATATCGATAGCAGCTTTGCGCAGAGCTGCATCGAGGAAACCGGTTGCGTAGTCGGCCGCCGCATAAACCTCTCGGAGCTTCTCCATGACCCGCATACATTGACGGAAACCTCGAGTGGCGCGCTCCCGAGCCTGAGGCGTGGGGTTCTTCATCTCAAGAAGATGAATGATCATGGCAGGCAGGATAACCGTGACACCGGTCGTCGGCAGGAATCGCTCCAGGCGGTATTGGTGAAGCTCTGTGGCCATGCGCGTAATGTGCATCGCTGCATCGCGAACCCGCAGACGAGACATATCCTGAACCTGTCGAGATGTTGTCGGAGCTTGAAGAGGCGATGATGGCAAGAACTGGGGTCGGTGTAGTGCCGAAATGGTGGTATAGTAGACCATATGTAGGAGTGTTCGTTGCACAGCAATCGTTGATCGTCCGTCCTTGACATCCAAGGGTGTCAGCGTGCGGTATTGGCAACAGGCTGGTAGCGACTCGGCCCACGCCATGAGCTCGTGGTCCACTTCAGTAACACTCTCGACGTTGTCTAGCTGCTTATTAGGGAATAGCATCATAGTGCTGTTAGTCGTGTTTTCCGGCTTCATCTTGTCCCGAATCAGAACTGAATATTGTGCCTTGAGCATACGGCTGATGCATACGCAGAGCTGGGCTTTAGCAATGCACATAACGGCTAGCTCTCGCTGCATGTCCAGGTTGCGAACCAGTGCGCAGCTAGCTGGGATGATTGTGTTACCCTCAGGGAGAACTTCGATCTCAAAGTCACTCTCCTCCAGCATAGGTACATCGAAGTCTTCGTCCTTGATGCGAGTGGGACGTCGCATACCGAGAGCGATGAGGCGGTCTCGCATAAAGCAAGACCACCAAATACGCTTCCATAGCTTTTGCTTTGCCGGGGCCATGCTGGTGGATCCGGGGTTACGGTGAAGACCGATAGTATGTGCCAGTGAGATGGCTACACCCATCCAATGCCATGTATCTTTTTGGTCATCTGGCGTCTCATACCAATACGTCATCAAAAGCAGAGCTTGTACGAGGACAAGGCGATCTGACTCGTAGTCAAAATCGTAGAGCAACTATTGGTGAGTTAGTGTTGGCCATCTCCATGTGCCTGAAATCTACCCACCCTTGTCTTTTGGAAGAAGGACTTTCGAGCTGCTTTCCGAGTGGTATAACCACCCTCACGGAGGTACTTCATGTCAACGAAGGCTGATGCTGCGAACATGACAGCCTGGTAGAGAAACAAGCTTGTCTGACCATTTTTGCCATCACGGCTGTTGATAATACCGAGAAAGTTATTTAAGTCCATAAGCGGCATATACGGGTGCACATATTCGACGTAAGCCTGGAGGAGAGCATTTTGCAATGGTAAGGTTGGTACAGAGAGTGCACCCTTGATTTTGAGATAGTCAACATCCTCAGGTGCAATCTTATTCGGTAAGGGTCGCAGAAACGCTGGGAATTGAGGCGTTATGGTGTCCTTCTCCTCGAGAGAACCAAGAAGTTGTGTGGTGCGCAGATTATCGAAAAACGCAGGATCTGGGATGATACTGCCCCATGACGAGCGATGAGCATTAGATTCAACTGGCTGGATCTTACTGAGGGAGCTAGAATCTCTTCGATAGCCAGAACGTTGATCTAGGTCTCGTGGTCAGCCAAAGCTCGGTTCCGTTACATTCCATTATCAAGCGTCGTCGAATTTCCATGTGATCAAGCATGTAAGCGCAGTGGAGCGCATGAAGGAACGGGCCAGGGGGCAGCTGAAAATGCGGAGAACGGAGATGTTCCCCCCCCAAAAAAAGAAAAGTCACCAGCCAATCGAGAGGGCTAGCCAGCGCACAAAATGAGGGTTGAAGTTTGGGGGTGTAAAGTAGCGCAAAACTTACAGATCATGTGAGGAACGTGACTATCAAGTGCGGAACTGTTCAGGAAAGTACTGGGTGCGTCAATGCTGCTGGTCGAAATGGCCGAGCCGCTGCTGGGACGTCGAAGGTCTGCTGTGCTTATGCCAATTGTCGTATTTTTGCTGGGGCCTGTGGGATTGCCATTGCTGGCAGCTGTTTTACAGCGTAATTGAGTTGCTTCTGTGGAGACAGACTGGCCCGCGGTGCTGGCCGTGTAAAGATTCTTCCTGCAGAGACTGTTAGCAACGGAAACCCAACGTGATTTTTCCTTTGGGGCATTTTGCGTGATATGACGCATTACGAACGAGCTCCATTTAAACCGGCAGCCGGTAAAAGGGGCCGAAACGGGGTTCGATCGGAACACGATGACCGGGAAGTGTTGGGATACTCACTTTCGCCTGCGGCTTTCTTGGACAACGCACTGCTCAGATGTCAGTCACTGCTCTGGACTTCAGGGTGCGGATCGACTCTGCTGGCCCATGACTCAAGAGCTGGAAGCGTACCTCGACATTGTCCCAGCGACAGTTTCCGCAAGGGGCCCCTTCAACGACGTCGCATCGGACTTTTCGTGCTCGGCAGGACACGCATGCACGAGCAGCGCGTCGCTTTGTGATTTTTTCCGGTTGTTCCGAATCACCGGAAGGTGAGGCGCGCTTCTTGCTGTTCTTTTCGTTGGTAGCCTTTACTGATGTCGATGTCGGAGAAGGTGGAGCGGCTGAGCCCTGTGATGCTTCTGTTTGCATGGCCATGGCTGCTGTGATATTTGTTTTTGTGAAAAGAAGATGCGTGGCCGTCGTGTGACGAAGTTTTCTGTAAGAATAACCCAACTCGAATATCCAATGTCCGTGTAATGATTTGAATGTTCGAAAATGTCGGCAATGAATTTTGCGATCTTTAAGTTTGAGAATGGCAATCTTGGTCGTTGTCATAAACCATTGAAAGGTCCGATTTGGTTAAATATGAGCGGTAGAGTGGAGAGTAAGATTGATTTCACAAGATTTTAGTAGTTTGTCGTCGATGTTCAAATGAGTCTATCGTCGTGTCGTGGTTGTCTCTTGAGTTTGTTTGATTGAAAGTTGAGCGGAGAGTAGAGACTGAAGAGTGGTGACGGGGACAGGCTGAGGCTCAGATGTCGACCTCAATGTGAATTAGAGCGAATGCCTAATCCCCGGCGAGATAAAGTAGTCCAGGATAGTTCACTCGAAGAGGAGAAAAGACACAGCAACGAGTCTTTTGCACGTAGAAGCTTTGAAGCCAAGGTGATGGAAATCCGGGGACGGCAGGTGGGGGGCTGTGGATGGTTATTATATTCTCATGGCTGCTCGTCTGGCTAAGAGCCATGCTGGTTCACTGTGCTTGCGAACTAAGTGGAGGAGGGTGTGTACATGCAGACATGCACGAGGCATTTGAGGGTCATGGAGGGTGGGCCTAACGATGATAATTAGCGCTGGGTTTCTTGGGAAGCGGAGACTTACTCCCAAGCAGGCAAGGCGTTCTAGCAAGAGGTGGCATCCTACACCGTGACATTGGTGCGTGCGAACGTGGGGATTTATCGCTGACGATACGACGGCAAAGTTGCACAGTGACAGAAGAGCAAGAGAGTCGATGTCAAAGTCAACGCAAGCACGTCCAAAATCTGTATTCGTGTGATAGACTGTGGGAGTAGCATGTAACCATCTAATCGCATATCACCCATGCAAGTTCTAAGACAGCCAAGCGTCATATCTGGGCATAAGAAATACTCGTAACGCTTGTGTCTGGGCACCTGTCACTTGACGTATTCTTTGCCTCTAACAGGCCTGGCTAACTAAGGTAAGGTTGGATTTGGAATCGTTCGCATGCTTAAACAATGTCTGCCATGAACAAATAATCATCCAATCTATAGTTCAAAGCTGTAGTGGTATCCCGATCAGGAGATGATTCTATTGAGAATTATTTGTTGGCCCCATACTCATCCATCGCGTCTCGTCTTTCCCCTCCTTTCATTTTTATTATTTTCACTTTAATCAGCCACCAAGGCTTCGAGACCAGCCAGCCTCTTGGCATTGGCGGGACCAGATGCAAGTTGAGCCATGCCCTAGTTAGCGTTGAAAACCATACCGGGTACGCAAGGCCGGGGAAACCTGCATCTCAGGATTGATCCAACAGTTAGGCATTCTAAACAACGTTTGGAATCTTTACCATTAATAATCAGTGTCTTCCACCATGTTACCTGAGAATATCCGGGGTATTAACTTAAGACTGAACGTCGTCGACGCCTCCCCCTCTCATTGAATTGCCGGCTCCACGCGAGCCACACCGGCATTCAAGAGGCTGACAACTCTAATGTTAAACAATCAGGTGAGTTATAAAAAAAACAGGAATAACATGAGAATTAAGTCAGGCCTAAATGCTTAACTATTTATGTCACTGGGATATTGGTGTGTGGATTGTCTTCTAACCCGCCTGACAATCAACGTCAATATAAACTAATACTAGGCAGGTTGTGGAGAGATCGCCAGAATTAATGGTGTTACGACATATTGCGGTTCTCTGGATTTAGCAATAACCTGAGATCCTGCGATCCGGGTACATGGTAAGGTGATGCTGACGACATTTGAGCTTGGAAGCGACACAAATCCGTCACATGTTGTTATTGAATGCCAAACTATAGACGTAAGGAATTCAATTGATGAATGGAACAAGCCACTGCTGGACTCGTCTATGTGTTCTGACTCGAAGCAGACAAGAATATTGGTAGGTAATCATAATTAAAATAAAAAAGAATAAAAAACTTCTCCAAACGTTACCCCGACTTGGAGTGGGATGCAAGTACCCACTTCCCACATGCTGTCCCTCATCTTCATGATCTAGGTAAGTGCAGTACGTATATAAGCCAATACCAGGTAGGCATAGCCCGAACGTTCGTAGCATATATACTTTACTTCACCCATGCTATAATTCCGCTTTTTAGTCAGACCAAGTTAGTCCAATAGTTCTCCTTGATAAACAATTGACCTGAAATGACCTGAGCTGCCGAACTCCTTCCCGATCGCGGCAGCGTTCCTCTCCCCAGTTTCAGTGTGGAGAAGCCAATCACCGATAGTCTCGATTGTGGGGTGGGCGTGCACATCACGAGGGGCTCAAACGCACAAATGCGGCCTGCAAAGAACAAGAAAAAGAACTTTACCAACAGTAGGGGCGGTACTGATACTGTGCAACTGCTGTCAAATGTGAGCAGTTCGGTTTTTTTTTCCATTATCACCATCAACATTGATTGTAGTATTGGATGAAATCAGCCTCTCAAACGTCGGGCTTCTACCCGTGCGGAGGAGGATACCCCAGAATTACAAGGGTCCTTAGTAGACCTGAGTTACATATCCCCTCACAGGCGTGTTGTATCATGAAGTTTATCAAAGCGTCTCTTTAAGCCCCACCTCTTAAGAATCATTATTCTATATATCTATGATCAATGGTCTCTCTACAGTTCTTATCATGATACCTAAGCAAGTCGAGACAATATGAAGTCAAAGAGTATGGCTCTATTGTAAAAACAAAGAGCATCAGATGGTGGTTTCCCGCTGGGCCGATGTGACAGGGATAATCTGGGCATGCATTGAACCAATAGCGGTTCCTGGTCGGCTATGTGCTGACGGAAGACCAACACCGCTCGGATTCGAGCGATGAATAATATGGCGGATCGCTCCGGGTCAACAAAACTTTATGTTTTTTTTTGGTTGTTGATAGTCGGTGTGATAAGAAGAGGATGGATATAATAATTCAAACCATCCACGTCGAGAACGAGATCAATTATGGGGCTTGACTATTAATTTCTGGCCACTTTCATATTGACAAGAAAACGGAAGGCAAGTATTTACAACCCTGCCCTGAAAATTTCTAGCCGATACTGCAAGCTGATGTCTTCCTGCATGGATTAGGTATCATGACCAACAAGGTGACCAACCTAAAATAAAATGTGTATGGTATGTATGATTTACGACAAGAGCTGTCGACGGGCATAAAACAACCTCACCCCATCAACCCTTCCTTTGTTCACGCCGCAACGATCTGTCTCTTCACCGTGTTTGTCAAGGGCATGTGGATAGCGCTTCTAAAATACTTAGTGGGTACCGAGTTTTAGGTGTTATTTCTGTGACCGCCTTGAATTCCAAGGTGAACACCCATCTTAGGCACAAGCTAGGAAAGGTGAGACGTCAGGGATGCCCACAACATCGCGATGCAGAAAATCAAGTCAAGGTCAGCCGCCAGCCTCAAACGGGCGGAGTTCAACCCGCAGTGGGTCCTCTTCCGCCCCGGTCCCTCCGGTCTTCATGTCTCCCCACACCCGAGCCCACCGGATTAGGGCGGCTTGACCTTGAAGGGGGGCGGCAAAAGACATCCGGTGAGAACCCCTTGAGGCAGGAGATCAAAATTCAACGAGAATTTGCATTGGCTGCCATTTTCACTCTTGCACAGGTTATTTGTCCTTCTCCATGGGGTGGGAGTGGACCATGAGCCTCGTCGTGCATCGTGTCCTCTCGTGCCGGTCAAACCCATCTTGATGCAGATGTAGATGCAGAGTTGCAACTTGTAGGGCACACAGGGCTAGTTTTGACAGACCGGCCCTGACAATTGAGCTCAGCCCCGGCTTCGATCGGTCAATTGCAAGTCTTGTATTCGAAACCGTAATCCTCCGTAGAGTTTTTACGTTTCCGCTTTATTCCAGCGATTTGCACAGATGAACGAATGGTGTGGTTGATCGGACATTTTCCGTGAAATGTTGACGATCTCGAGGCCCTCTAGCCCTCCCGATATATCACCATTCAAGGTCCTTGTTACGCGCAGCGGCACAGATATGCAACTGATAGTGATGGACTTCCGCTCCACGTCCAAGGTCAAATAACTTGGTCTGGCCAAACACCTCTGCCCACTGTATAGGAGGATAGTGTCACTCCCAGCAATATTCGGCACTCTCGGATATTATCTTGACGCTCCCCAACATATCGACTGCATTCTAGAAATGATATATCGCGATCCACGCCAGCGTCGTGTTCAACTTGAAGCGATCCCCACTACGGAGCTTTTCGAGGGTGGTTCATGCGTCTGGCGAACCGGGAACATGCCTTTTTCGAAGCCGAGAGTTGACACTCAGGGCAAATCGTTGCACCATTCATACGTAAATGATTTGTGAAGCGAGGGTTGATCAAGTATTGGGCGTTTCGTCGCACTATTCATTCATCCACAAACACTTCGAATCTCTAAATCGCACTTCGAATCCTGTATATCCTTGTAACCTCTCTATTGGACATATTTGCATACCACTACAGAAGGTACAAACAAAAGGGTCAAGTCTTAATATACTGATACCTGCTATATTGATTTTCAATCTTGCCGTTTGCTAGGGGGAAAAAAGAATAAAAAACATCACAATTGTATACCTAGACTACTTGCTTGCCGCCCTCCAATGTCAAGAATTAAAAACTGGACCCCGGCACCGAGTTGTGTTGTGTTCCACAAATTCCTAGGATCTTATGGAGATACAATGCCGTCGGATTCAAGAAATGACCACCAGAAGACATCAGAACGCCAAACATTGCTCGAGGAGCAAAATGCCCTCCACCCACACTCATTATTGCCCAATGGAACAACTTACGTTTTTCTCAACATACCTAAACATGTCTCATCTTACATATGCATCATGTCTTCTGCCGTAGCCACGCGCCGTCGCACTGCATATGTATGGTCCCTGCTCGGCTTTGGCGAACGCCATCACCGACCTCCAGGCGAGTTTTCTCGGTTACCGACGTCCTGAAGCGGTTGCGGCTATCAACCGGCCTTGACTTCCTCCCATCTTACGACTAAAAACCACCTGCCCCCAACAAGCTACAACCCTCCCTCTCGTTCACCTGCCTGTTCGCTACGATCACGGTCCTGCCACATTGCCCTGGGTCCCGAGTGGTGGCCTTGGTCTGCCTTCAAGTTCCAATGCCTCGTTTTGGATACTGGACAGCATCTGCTCTTATCACGCTCTCGGACATCAAATTGCGGGAAGGGCCGACAATCTCTCCTGTATTTCAACAAGAATACACAAAACTGTAGGCTCAAGTCTGCAAGTATTACGGAAAATCTCTCACGACTTCTATGAGATTCCTCTTCCACATTCACTCCCAACAATGACAACAAAAAGCTAGCTCGGCACCTAATCAGCACCTCCCGGGAGCCTGTGCTACTTTATGTCTATTGACACTTCATAGTTAGCCAGTGCAATGACGCATTGGAGCTCAAAGAAGAGTAGACTTGACTTGCCATTCATTCACTCAATCACGGCCAGGAGCTTAGAAGCACCAGGACAGTTTGTCAGTGTTCCATGAACAACAAACTGGATGGCTCAAAGGGGCATTGTTGCCCTTCAACAACATCTGGACGGGACCTGGTCGTTCATGAGACAGCCCAGCGTGTGATGAGCCTTTGGCATTGACGTATTCTCATCCAAGGACTTCATTCTCACACCCAAGGGATACCTCTCGTTCTCAATGTGCAAGGCGACGAGGTAATTTACGGCAAAAATCCCACACCATCCATTCTTAATGGCAGGAAGTTTTCCTCCTTCAACAGCAATAAGGGGCAAGTCGGCGATCGACTACTTGTGGTTCTTTCAAGCTCTTCACAAATCAGGCCGTATATCGCAGATAACTATGGACACACGACAATCACATCACGATCAAAGCATCATGAGACCATGATGCTCCGCCAGTCACGACACGGCAAGGAACGGTCAAGAGTGTTTCAAATAGTTCATTGACTGGTACGTACAGTCTCTTCTCCCGTCTCTTTTTTTGGTTCTCCTCTATACCCATCCTGTCTGGTTCATGCCAGATAAAAACAAAAAATTAATAGCCGTTAACACGTCAAGCAGATTATCAATAAAAAAAACAAAGCACATCACTGAGGCTCGCTCAACAGAGTACTGAAGGCCACCGACCATAGCGTGTGGCGTGATATGGCAAACGAGTCACCCCAACTCAACCTTGACATGGAAGTCCAGTTAAATCAGTCGGGGCAACATACTCTCAAGTCATTCAAACACCGCAATCATCCCCAAGTGCAATCCCGACGACGAGCACTTCACGGTCAGGATAAACACCTTGTCCTTTTGCAACCCCTAAAAGAAAAGCAATGCTTGCGAATCATGCACAAGTGTGCATTTGATCACAGCTTAGCATCAGCAAAGCAAAGGGGGTTGTAAATGTGCTGCTTGATGAAAGTGGTCAGGGCAACATCACCCCACTCCTCCCACTCAGCCCACTGAGACTCGGGAAGCTCAGAGACACCACCACGTCGAGCAGCCTTCATAACTTCACGAGCAACGATGACGCTGGCATCACGAACACGCTCAATGCGGGGGTAGATAAGGCCCTTGTGGACTTCATCAGCATTCAAGGAGCCAGCCAGAGCGGCAGCAGATGTGTAGACCATCTCGTCAGTGATACGAGAGGCCTTGGCAAGAATGGCACCGAGACCCAGACCAGGGAAGATGTAGACGTTGTTGCCCTGGTTAGGGTGGTAAACAGTGTGGTGAGTCTCCTCACCAAACTTGGCCTTGACAGGGTTGAAAGGAGAGCCAGAGGCGAAGAGGACAGTGCCCTCAGTCCACTCAATAGCCTGCTCGAATGTGCACTCGGCCTTGGTGAGAGGGTTGCTGAGAGGGAAAAGAATAGGACGGCGCTCGATGCCGCCCTCCTGAACAGAGCTCTTAAGAGCACGGACAACGGGCTCAGTGAAGACGCCAAAGGTGGCAGTAAGACCAACGAGGGCGCTGGGCTTGACGTACTCAATGACCTCCTCAAGAGTTCGGTACTGCTGACCGTTGTTATCAGTTCGCGCGAAGTACTTCTTGTGCTCGGCCAGACGATCACCACGGTCCTTGGTGACAAGACCCTTGGTATCGACGAGCCAGAACTTGTCACGAGCAGCAGCCTCGCTCAAACCACGACGAGTGTAATACTCGACAAGCTGCTTAGCAACACCAACACCGGCAGAACCAGCTCCCATAAATACGAGGCGCTGCTCCTCAAGAGGAACACCAGACTGTTCGACTGCACCAATGTATCCACCCAAAACGACAGCACCAGTTCCCTGGATGTCATCGTTCTGTCGAAGCCATGTTAGCATGATACTATCGACAAATTCGTCGGTTGACTTACGAAGCATCGGTATTGGTCTCGATAACGGTCGAGGTATCCGAAGGCCTTCTCACTATCGAAATCCTCGAACTGGACAACCATGCTGGGGAACACATCGCGTGCAGCCTCCATGAACTCATCCATGAAAGCCTGTTGCTCAGGGTATGAAGGGCGCTTTTGTCGCAGACCCAGGTAGAAGGGGTCCTTGAGGTTCTCCTCATTGTTGGTACCGCAGTCCAGGACGATGGGGAGAGTCTTGGAGGGGTGGATACCGGCAGCGCCAGTGTAGAGAGCGAGCTTTCCGATCTGCGCGATTCAATTAGCAAAGTTTCCACAAATGGGTACACGAGCGACTTACGGAGATACCAACACCGTTGATACCCAGGTCACCAAGACCCAGAATACGAGAACCATCAGTGATGACGCAAATCTCGGGATCCTGGCAAGGCCAGTTTCGGAGCATAGCTCGAATGGACTTTCGCTGCTTAATGGATATGTATAGGGCCTCAGGGCGAGTGTAAATGCTCGAGTATTGCAGGCAAACATCACCGATTGTGGGAGTATAGACGAGAGGCATGAGATCTCGGACGTTATCGATGAGGAGGCGGTAGAACAAGTCTGTATTTTGGTCCTTGAGGGTGGACAGATAAAGGTACTTGTCGATGGGTGTCTGGCGAGTCTGGATCATCTTCATGGCTCGGGCGCACTGAGTCTCGAAGCTCTCCATGGTGTGGGGAAGAAGACCGGTGAGGTTCTTGGAAGCTCGCTCTTCGGGTGTGAAGGCAAGGCCTGTAAGACAAAGACCGTCAGCGAAATGCATCAAGGAATGCGTGTTCAGGCGGATAACGAAAACACGAAGCACAGTGGGCATCCTCATGACTATAAGTCGGGAGTCCATTGAGGGCATGATGTTGACAACAAGTGTTGTAACAATTTACAAGGTAGGATCAAGAGACTTACCCTTGTTCCAGAGAGGTTCTCGGACAATCTGGTAGCCAGCAGCATTGGACTCGTCGACATATTCAGGTGTTCGTTCCTGCTTGACCTCGGAGTAGTGGTCTTGGACGTAGCCACGGTGCTGATCAAGAGCGGCCATCTTGATTTCTTGTTCGATTTTGGAAAGGTCGACGGGGGACATTGGATTGGACTCTGTAAGTCTTCGTCTAGAAAGACATGGGGTGGTTAGATATAGTTATAGGCAGAGGGGGGGAAAGCTTGGGAGGACGGGAAGGGGTACACACGGAGACGATGTTGTTGATGAGCGAGAGCGAGGCGTGGCAATGTCAGAACTGGCGGTACTATGATGAGGAGACGAAGACGCCATGGACATGGAAAGTAAAAGATGGGGTGATGTGAACGGGAAGAAGGATGAATGGGAGAGCCCGGGGTTTGAGGGTCGAGGGCGGCGATTATTAGTAGTCGCCGTGAGAACAGCAGCCGGGGGAATGACAGTAGAGGAGCGGGTGAAAGCACGGGTCAAAGTAGACGATGTTGCGGTGCGCAAGGGGCCACTAGCGAAGAAAAGTCGGTTTAAGACGCTTTGGGCGGAACTGGGTCCCGAAGGCGAGGCCACCGTCATGGTCGAGAGCGTTTGGCCCATGTTTGGGTTTGGGTATTGCAATGGTACCGTACCTCAGATGAGAAACTCGAAGAGATACCGGAGTATGGGGGAGAGAGGGCAGGGG